>BPLR01011653.1:0-292178 GCA_021605095.1 Caerostris extrusa | reverse complement strand
GATTATATTTTAACCTTACTTGAAACAGTAGATCTTATAGTTTGTTATTGATTTAACTAGTGTGCCAACATGATTGCTCTTTGGTAGAGAGAGAGTATGTCTCTTGTGGATATTCCTTCTTTTAAACAGAACTGATCCGCACTGTATCAAGCGGCACAGTGTTGTTGCTTTGAAAGAAGATTACAAGACAACTAATATACTTCGAACTTCAACTTCAAAAAAATGCTATAGAATGAAGAATTAAAAAAAAATAAATGTGATAAAGAATTTATATGAATAAGAAAGAAGAAAATTGAAAGAATAGATGCATTATTTATTGAAGTGTCCTTTGGATAAAATAAAATTAAAAAGTTTTGATCAGAGTTTGAAAACTTTTTATCAAGATTTTTTTCCAATGAAAACTACGAACTACTACGAAACCGGGTGAAAATAGAAAAACAATGGCAAACAATGTTTTTATAGAAAAACAATTTTAACGTAACAAAAATAAATAAAGATTATGTTTTATCCTGATTTTGCAGCAATAAATCTTATAGTTTGCCAATAATTTTAACTAGTGTTTTCAACATGGTTATTCGTTGGTAGAGAGAGAATGTCTTTGAAATATTCTAACTGGATTAGTAATTGTATTAAGCTGCAAATTCTAAACCAGAGAGTATATGTCGAAATTTAGTAATACGCATTCCATCTCTATCTGTTATTTATGGGAGAAAAATTTCGGGCAATGGAAGTTTCAATTTGCAGCAGAGGAAGAAACGTTCCAATTTCAATTCCAAAATGGAAGTGAAGCCCTACATCATTCAGTGGAGCTTCATCACAGAGATTGCTCCCAGGCTACCAATATCACGGAAGTAAGGCTGCTCCACAAATCTAGGTTACTGCACTGTTATATTAATGAAGGGAGATTCAAAATATTCCATATTGTCGAATCTTTTGAAATAGAGCAATCGTGATGCTATAATATGAAAGAATAATAAAAAAAAATATGGATCATAGGCAAAGTGATTTATCTAGAATCGTTAAGTTAATATAATTTGTTTAATTTTGTGCTATAGTTAATATTTTTTGGGGGAAAAATTTTCAAAATTTCACCTTTCATTTTCTAACAAGAATATATTTCTTGTAATAAAATAGTACTGCATTTTCATGCTTCTTTTTAATTACATTTTCAGATCTATTATCCGTCATCAAAAGAATATTGAATGCTAAAAACTCAAAGTCAGCAGCATTTTTATATAACTTGGATATTTTTCTGCAACTTATCAGCAAATGGAGAGGACTTATTTCAAAAGGAGGTTTTTTAATGATCTGATGGATAACGTGTGGAATTTCAAAACAGAACTTTCTATCCGAAAACTGTGATAATTCTGTAAAACGTTAAGTTCTTCCACGTTGAAGCCTCTTACGAAACACTTTTATAAGTCTGCGCTTATATGCGTGCGTTTTATATGCCACTTTATAAGTATTTATTTTTTAGGTGAGGGCATAAAAAGCTGACATTTGACACATTTATCAGAAAGAAATTTTCAAAAATTAAACACCGCAAAAGTCTTTTACATGTTAAAAATCAGTCAGCAATTATTTAAAATAAAATATAAGAATACGTCCATATGACATTTAAAGTATCATTAATACAATCTCTCTAAGGATTTTTTTTTATTTTTAATATTCTGAACCTTCTCGAATTTCCAAATATAAAAGAAAACTCAATAGTAATACTTTTCCATTCGAAAAATCAAAGAACGATAATGAATGCTTGTTGCTTTTTCATACGACAATATCTTTCGATTGTTTTATGAAATCCTCTCTCGTCGATGGGATGTCGCGGCGCAATAAATTTATTAAAAACACAGAGAAAAAAAAAAACTCATCATCTAATGTATTCATGAAGAAATCTGTGCATCATCAACTCTTTTCTTTACGGCTAATTACGCATGATGACGACGATAGCACACAAAAGAGGTAAAAATCTGGTTAATATTTTCCCGGAATGGTTTCTTCCGTAAAAGAATCTTTCAAATGAGTCGATTTCTCCTTCCGGATAATTTAGTTCTTCCTTTTTTTTTTTTTTTCCGATCCATCTCTTGAGTTTTACGAAATCTTTCCCATATCGTTTCGCAAGGTTGGAATTTTAGAACAACTACTGAATGAAAGCTGCCAGCGGTGCGATAATGAATTTTCTAAGAGTTAGAAATTTTTTTATTTTCTTCCTTTCGGAATGATGATGATAATGAAATTGGGGAGAAAGATTATTTTTCCGCAGTTCCATTCCAAATTAGATTTTCTAACCTTTTTTGATCCCTGGTTACTCATTTTAAACCCTTGAGTCTTTTATCGACTTAGAAATAACACTGCGAGGATGAAAAATTAGCAGTTCCAGAATACATTGTTTTAGCTTTTATTCGAGAAATTTTTCTAATAGTGTTACGATTTATTCAGATCATCAGTTATTGTATTTGAAGAATTCTCTAGTTCTTATTTGAATAAGACAAATTTTATTTTTCAGTTTCCATTACTGAAAATACATGCAATAGCAATTCCTCATTTTTACCATCTTGAAGAATTTGCTACTGATGACTAAATTTTAATGTTGTTGAATAACTTTTATCATAATGACTAAATTTTAGTTGCTCATGTATGAAAAAAAAATTTTAATCATTAAATTTTCTTTGGGCTATCTGTCAGTATAATAGAACATAACATAATATAATAAAAATCAATGTCGATTGTGATTGTCATAGAACCAGTTTTTTAATAAGATAATCAGCCTCGATTATGATTAATAATAGAACAGGTTTTGTTTATAAAAGTGTCTCGACTATGATTAATAATAACACCTATTATATTAATAAAAGAACCAACCTCGATTGTGTTTAAAGATAGAGCCGTTCATTTTAATAAAGGAACCAGTTTAAACTTCTTTTATTTTTTAATCTCTTAAATCCTCTAATTTTGCAAGTGTGTAGGAAATATAAGCTTTATATTTTTGATAAAATAGGTGTTGTTGGCAAGTGATTTTTTTAAATAAGCGTATGTCTCATTTATCATAAAGAAATTTTCTAAAAATTATTGCCTTCAAAAATCCATTTCATGTTAAAAATCAGGCAGCAATTATTTAAATAAATTACAAGAATTCGTCTAAGATATTTTAAGTATTTTATTGCTATTTAGCACTATGCATAAGATTTCGTCTAATATATTTTAATGTTACTTAAGTATTTTTACTGTAAAGCACTTATGAAACTCTTTATTTTTAATCAGCTGAACCTTCCCAATTTAGCAAATGTAAAAGAAACTTAATCTTAATACTTTTCCATAAGAAAAATCACAGAACGATAATAAATGCTTGTTCTTTTCGCCAAGACGATATTTCGCTTGTTTTATGAAATCCTCACTCGTCGACGGGATGTCGCGGCGCAATAAATTTATTAAAAACACAGAAATAAAAAGAGCTCATAATCTAATGTATTCATGAAGGAAATCTGTGCATCATCAACTCTCTTTCTCTTTCTTCGGCTAATTACGCAGGATGATGACGACAGCACACAAAAAGAGGTAAAAATCTGGTTAATATTTTCCCGAATGGTTTCTTCCGTTAAAGAATCTTTCAAATGAGTCGATTTCTCCTTCCGGATAATTTAATTCTTCCTTTTTTTTTCCGGATCCATCTCCTGAGTTTTAACAAATCTTTTCCCGTATCGTTTCGCATGGTTGGAATTTTTAGAACAACTATGGAATGAAAGCTGCCAGCGGTGCGATAATGAATTTTCTAAGAGTTAGAAATTTTTTTTTTCTTCCTTTGAAGAGGATGATGATAATGAAATTTGGGAGAAAGATTATTTTTCAGCAGTTCCATGCTAAATTAGATTTTCTAACCTTTTTTGGGTCCCTGGTTACTCATTTTAAACCCCTTGAATCTTTTATCGATGTAGAAATAACACTGCGATGATGAAAATGAGCAGTTCTGGGATACAGTGTTTTATCTTTTATTCGAGAATTTTTTTCCTAATATTGTTACCGTTTACTTAGATCATCAGGTATTATATTTGAAGAATTCTTAAAACTTATTAGAATAAAACAATTTTTTTTTTTTATTTTCCAGAGCAGAAAATATATGCAATAGCAATTCATCAATTTTATAACTTTGATGAATTTCCTACTGACGACTAAATTTTAGTTGTTGCTGAATAACTTTGACACGATTATTAAATTTTAGTTGTTCATATTTGTAGATATCCTTGATGATTCAATTTTAATCGTTCATATTTGTCACTGCAATAGTATATATTACAATATAATAAAATTTGCATCTATTATGATTAGACATAGAACCAATTTTTACTAAAATAATCACCCTCGATATTGATTAATAAAAGAACTGGTTATGTTATTAAAAGTCCAGCTATTATGATTAATAATAGAACCAAATATATTAATAATAGAACCAAATATATTAATAATAGAACCAAATATATTAATAATAGAATGAAATATATATATAAAAGAACCAACCTCAATTGTGATTAAAGATAGAACCGATTATTTTAATAAAAGAGCCAGTCTCCATAACTTTTATTTTTAATCTCTTAAATCCTCTAATTTTGAAAATTTATAGAAATATAAGCTTAATATTTTTGATAAAACAGGTGATGTTGAGAAGTGACATTTTAAATAAGCGTCACGTCACATTTAGCAAAAAAAATTTTCCTAAAATTAGCACTGCAAAAAATAAATTCCATGTTAAAAATCAGTCAGCAATTATTTAAATAAATTAAAAGAATACGTCCGAGACATTTAATGTTACTTAAGTATTTTTCCTGTAATGGACTTATGAAGTCCTTTTTATTTTTAATCTTCTGAACCTTCCCAATTTCGCAAATGTAAAAAAAACTCAATATTAATACATTTTCCATTCGAAAATCAAAGAACGATAATGAATGCTTGTTCTTTTCGCCAAGACAATATCTTTCGCTTGTTTTATGAAATCTTCTCTCTCGTCGACGGGATGTTGCGGCGCAATAAATTTATTTAAAACTCAGAAAAAAAAGAGCTCATCATTTAATGCATTCATGAAGGGAAATCTGTGCATCATCAACTCTCTTTCTTTTTCTGCGGCTAATTACGCAGGATGATGACGGTAGCACACAAAAGAGGTAAAATGTTTATAATATTTTCCCGGAATGGTTTTCTTCCGCAAAGAATCTTTCAAATGAGTCGATTTCTCCAGCCGGATAATTTAATTCTTCCTTTTTTTTTCCAGAACCTTCTCCTGAGTTTTACCGAATCTTTTCCGGTATCGTTTCACATGGTTGGAATTTTTACAGCAACTAGTGAATGAAAGCTGCCAGTGGTGCGATAATGAATTTTCTAAAAGTTCGAGAATTTTTTTTATTTTTTTTATTTCTCGATGATGATGATAATGAAATTGTGGGATAAAGATTATTTTTCAGCAGTTCCATTCTAAATTAGATTTTCTAACCTTTTTGGATCCGTGGTTACTCATTTTAAACCCCTTGAGTCTTTTTATCGACTCAGAAATAACACTGCGATGATGAAAATGAGCAGTTCTGGGATACAGTGTTTTAGCTTTTATTCGAGAAATTTTTCTATTATTGTTACAGTTTATTCAGATCATTTGTTATTATATTTGAAGAATTTGTAGTACTTATTTGAATAAGACAAATTTTATTTTTAGGCTTCCAGTGCGGAAATTACTAGCAATAGCAATTCCTCAATCCTCATTCCTTGAAGAATTTGCTACTGATGACTACATTTTAGTTGTTGCTGAATAACTTCGCCATAATGACGAAATTTTAGTTGCTCCTATATGAAAAAAAAAAATTATTATTACATTTTCTTTGGGCTATCTGTCAGTATAATAGAACATAACATAATATAATAAAATCAATGTCGATTGTGATTGTCATAGAACCAGTTTTTTAATAAGGTAATCAGCCTCGATTATGATTAATAATAGAGCAGGTTTTGTTCATAAAAGTGCCTCGACTATGATTAATAATAACACCTATTATATTAATAAAAGAACCAACATCGATTGTGTTTAAAGATACAGCCGTTTATTTTAATAAAGGAACCAGTTTAAACTTTTATTTTTAATCTCTTAAATCCTCTAATTTTGCAAGTGTATGGGAAATATAATCTTTATATTTTTGATAAAATAGGTGTTGTTGGCAAGTGATTTTTTTAAATAAGCGTTATGTCTCATTTATCATAAAGAAATTTTCTAAAATTATTGCCTTCAAAATCATTTCATGTTAAAAATCAGGCAGCAATTATTTAAATAAATTACAAGAATTCGTCTAAGATATTTTAAGTATTTTATTGCTATTTAGCACTATGCATAAGATTTCGTCTAATATATTTAATGTTACTTAAGTATTTTTACTGTAAAGCACTTATGAAACTCTTTTTATTTTTAATCTGCTGAACCTTCCCAATTTAGCAAATGTAAAAGAAACTTAATCTTAATACTTTTCCATAAGAAAAAATCACAGAACGATAATGAATACTTGTTCTTTTTACCAAGACAATATCTTTCGCTTGTTTTATGAAATCCTCACTCGTCGACGGATGTCGCGGCGCAATAAATTTATTAAAAACTCAGAAAAAAAAAAAAAGAGCTCATCATCTAATGTATTCATGAAGGGAAATCTGTGCATCATCAACTCTCTTTCTTTTTTCCTCGGCTAATTACGCAGGATGATGACGGTAGCACACAAAGGAGGTAAAAATCTGGATAATATTTTCTCGGAATGGTTTCTTCCGTAAAAGAATCTTTCAAATGAGTCGATTTTTCCTTCCGGATAATTTAATTCTTCCTTTTTTTTTTTTTTTTTCCAGATCCATCTCCTGAGTTTTACCGAATCTTTTCCCGTATCGTTTTGCAAGGTTGGAATTTTTAGAACAACTATCGAATGGAAGCTGCCAGCGGTGCGATAATGAATTTTCTAAGAGTTAGAAATTTTTTTATTTTTCTTCCTTTCGGAATGATGATGATAATGAAATTGGGGGATTATTTTTCTGCTGTTCTATGCTAAATTAGATTTTCTGACCCTTTTTTGGATCCCTGGTTGCTCATTTTAAACCCCTTGAGTCTTTTATCGACTTAGAAATAACACTGCGATGATGAAAAATGAGAATACAGTGTTTTTAGCATTTATTCGAGATATTTTTTCTAATATTGTTGCAGTTCACTTAGATCATCAGGTATTATATATTGAAGAATTCTTTGCACTTATTTAAATAAGAGAAATTTTTTTCTTGTGTTTCCAGTGTGGAAAATACAGCAATAGCAATTCATCAATTTTATAACCATACATAATTTGATACTGACGACTAAATTTTAATTGTTACTGTATAACTTTGCCATGATGATTAAATTGCTCATGTTTGCTTAATTGCTCATCTTTTGTAAAAGCCTTGATGATTCCATTTTATTCGCTTATAACTGTCAATATAGTAGACCATAATATAAAATAAAAAAATCAGCATCAATTATGATTAGTCATAGAACCAGTTATGTGACTAAAATAATCAGCCTTGATTGTGATTAATAAAAGAATCAACCTCGATTAAAATTAATAATCGTACCATTTATGTTATTAATAAACCAGAACCAATCATGATAATAAAATCTCATGTTAATAAATGAACCAAGTTCGATTCTGATTAATCTCATGTCAAGCTTCGATTCTGATTTGTCGAAGCTCCGAGAACACCCGATTTCACACAAGCAATTATATTTAAAAAAAAGAGACGACACGATTTATAATACAACAGATTAAGCTTAACAATATAATTAATATCATTAACGTTTAATATTACAACCAACATCAATTATTTCATTAATAGAACCAACCGCGATTATGTTCACAATATAAAAAACCTCGATTATGTTTAACAAAACAAATCTCGATTATGTTACATATTTTACTGAAACTGACCAGTTAACACGCTTGCATAAATTTCTTTTTCAATAAATTGCGCTAATTATTATTAAATGAAAAATTTTATGAAAATTAATGAAATAAAATTCCTTACATGTGCACATGGAAATATGGAATATTAGTGAGAAAACATTTTTATAGGTTATTACAATAATTTATAGATTACGTGTTATACGGTAAAGAGAAGATCTTATAATGACTCAATGGAGATGCTTTGCAAAAATTTTACAGTGATCCCAAAATAATTCTGAACCTTATCTCCCTTCACCCCCCACAGATATATATATATAATTGGGCACGACAAAGTAGTTCAATAACAATACAACGATTGATAATATCATGATTAACTTTGCCTAGAGATATTCAAGCATAATTATATCACGTAGTAATTAATAACATTTTAAAAATTGCTGAACACTACACATGCATTGTTGTTCCATTCTAAACAATTAAAAGTCATCTTGAAACGTAAGGAGTGAAATAACAATTAATAGAGATAAAAATTGCAATATAATTTAAAGAACACAATATGTCTCAAGATAGGCAATTAATTAACGGACAGAAATAGTAAAGACAGGAACAATTAATTGGAAACCCATCATTTACTAATTTTGGTTGCACATTCTTTCACTCGAACGATTTTACAGATTCTTCTCTTTTGAAAAGTGTTGTTGCTTTTTCATTTGATAACACTTTTACCCATCTCATTCTTTTTAAATTAATTAACTCCCGGATCTGTGATTATCTCAACCTGAGAACTTTCGAAACTAATACAATCTCAGAGAGCCAGGACAAAGCTTTTAAATAACGTTTACACAAATAGTGGCGGTTTCAAAGTCTTCGTTCGCTTTCCTTTAATTATTTGTTAATTAGATTGAAATTTGATATCAGATACTTTTGTCAATATCTCTTTACACTTCTACAGCTTCTTTCTTTCTTCTTTTTTTTTTTTTGCAGAAAAATTTTAATTAATGATATTTCAATTTTCTATCAAAGAAGGTTTTCGTTAATGAACACTGAGATAAAAGTTTATTTATTTTTTTACTTCCAACTTTGGAGAAGTAGGTCCAAAAAGAATTCTATAATTAAATACAAATAAAAATAAACTTTTTGAAACAGGTTTGATGATATTATTATTCTTCCAACGCTTAATTTTACGGCTATGCTCAAATACTATTAGATGAAACGTGTTTTCTTTAAAGGAAAATCAAAATATAAAGTTGATGAAAGATTTTCTTTTCAGTTAATGTGAAGATTTAATTAGTTTCTGGTGCTTTTATTAATTACTGTCGTACAAAAAGAAACGAAAAATATTATTTTCTTACGTCTAGCAAAAGAGAGTGAACAGAATTTATAGAAATATATATATATAGCATTATAATAGAATAACATTAACGCAAAGAAAATATATCTTCAATTGATTATGTATTTCTTTTCAAAGTATTAATTTTAAAATTAGAAATTTCCTCACAATGAATTCAAATTTGAACTGAATATACTTGAAGAAAGGGGAAATGATATGTCATCAAAAATTGTTCCAAAGTGTATTAATAGATGTCGCTGCAAGCGGCATGAAGAAAGTAAATTCGGCTTCCAGCGATATTTTGAATTAAAAATTACAACGTATTTGGCGTGATTTGCACATTAAACCAACTGTAGTGTTCACTGTGCTTGATTGCTTCGGTGTTTTGACGAAAAATGACTTCCAAGTCATTCAATAGTTGTGACAGAGTTAGTGGAAAACCCATCCACCACGGCAAGGTCATACCAAATTGGATGGGAAAATCGGTGGAACTATTTTTTTTTGATGCCATACCGTTTCCTCCTTCATCAAGTATCTTCAGTTTAAATTTGAACTCATTGTGGCGAGAGTTTTTTTTTTTTACAGCATTTTGAATGGGGCACTTTAATTAAAATCACCCTGTATATATATAATTGAACACGGTAGAGTAATTCAATAATAATAAAAACGATTGATGATGTCATGATTAACTTTGTCCAGAGATATTCAAGCATAATTATATCGCACTGCAATTAGTAACATTTTAAAAATCGCTGAAACACTACATATGCATTGTTGTAAATCATAAACAATTAGAAGTCATCTTGAAGCGTAAGGAGTGAAATAACAATTAATAGATATAAAAATTGCAATATAATTTAAAGGAAACGATATGTCTCGACGATAGGCAATTAATTAACAGACAGAAGTAGTAGAGACAGGAACAATGAATCAGAAATCTATCATTTGTTAATTTTGCACATTCTTTCACTAGAACGATTTTACAGATTCATGTCTCTTTTGAAAGTGTTGCTTGCTTTTTATTTGATAACACTTTTAACCATCTCAATCTTTTTTAAATTAATTAACTCTCTGGGCCTGTAATTATCTCAATCTAAGAGCTCCAACTGAAACTAATTATAATCTTGCAGAGCCAAGACAAAGCTTTTAAAATAACGTCTACACATATAGTGGCGGTTTCAAAGGCTTCGTTCGCTTTCCTTTAATTATTTGTTAATTAGATTGAAATTTGTATCTTCGATACTTTTGTCAACTTCACTTTTTTACACTCTTTTTACAGCTCCTTTTTTTTACAGAAAAATTTTAATTAATGAGTTGCAATATTCTATCAAATAAGGTTTTCATTAATGAACCCTGAGATAAAAGTTTATTTATTTTTTTTTACTTCAAACTTTGGAGAAGTAGGTCCTTAAATGAATGCTATAATTAAATATAAACAAATAAACTTTTGAAATAGGTTGATGATATTATTATTTTTTCGTCGCTTAATTTTACGGCTATGCTCAAATACTATTAGATGAAACGTATTTTCTTTTAAAGGAAAGTCAAAATATACAGTTTTTTAATGATATCCTTTCAATTAATGTGGAGATTTAATAAGTTTCTGATACATTTATTCATTACTGTTACACAAAAGAAAACAAAATATTTTCTTACATGTAGCAAAGATATATGTATTAATAGATGGCACTGTAAGCGACATAAAAGTGAGTTCGGCAGCTAGTGATATTTTGAATCGAAGTTACGAAGTATTTGCGTAAGTTGCGCATTAAACCAACTGCAATGTTCCATGTGCTTGATTGTTTCGGTTTTTTGAAGGGAAAACGATTTCGAATCATTCAACAGTTGTGAAACCATTAGTGGAAATCTATCCACCACGTCAAAGTCATAACAAATTGAATGGAAAAAATTGTTGGAACTGTTTTTGTAATTTTTTTTTTTTCATGTTATACTGCTTCCCCATTCTCCAAGTATCTTCATTTTAAATTTGAACTCATTGTGCAAGTGCTTTTTTTTACAGCATTTTAAAAGTAGACTTTTTAAATATAATCATCCTGTATATATAATTGAACACGGTAGAGTACTTCAATAATAATAAAACGATTGATATACCATGATTAAATTTTTAGCCAGAGATATTCAAAGCATAATTATATTGCACTGCAATTAGTAACATTTTAAAAATCGCGGAACACTACATATGCATTGTTATAAATCACAAACAATTAAAAGACATATCTCTATTAATTGTTAATTATCTCTATAAATAACAATTAATAGAGATAACAATTACAATATAAGTTAAAGCAAACAATATGTCTCAAGATAGGCAATTAATTAACAGACAGAAATAGTAGAGACAGGAACAATTAATTAGAAATCCATCATTTATTAATTTTTCTCACTCTTTCACTCGCACGATTTTTACAGATTCTTGTGTCTTTTGAAAAGTGTTGTTTGCTTTTTTTTGATAACACTTTTACCCATCTTTTCTTTTTTAAATTAGTTAAGTCTCTGGACCTGTAATTATCTCAACGTGAGAACTCCAACGAAACTAATTACAATCTCAGAGAGCCAGGACAAAGCTTTTAAAATAACGTTTACACAAATAGTAGCGGTTTCAAAGGCTTCGTTCGCTTTCCTTTAATTATTTGTTAATTAGATTGAAATTTGGATATTAGATACTTTTTTCTCAATTTCTCTCTATACACTTCTACAGCTACTTTTTTTTACAAAAAATTTTAATTAATGATGTTGCGATTTTCTATCAAAGAAGATTCTCATTAATGAACACTGAGATAAAAGTTTATTATTTTTTTTACTTCAAACTTTGCAGAAGAAGGTCCTTAAATGAATTCTATAATTAAATACAAATACAAATAAACTTCTTGAAATAGGTTGGTGTTATTATTATTTTTCGACTCTTAATTTCACGGCTATGCCCAAATACCATTAAATGAAACGTGTTTTCTTTAAAGAAAGTCAAGAAATACAGTTTTTTTAAAGATTTATTTTCAATTAATGTGGAGGTTTAATTAGTATCTGATACTTTTATTGATTGCTATAATTCAGAAACAACACCGAAAAAAGAACTTACTTTCTTACGTCTAGCACATATATATAATTAGACAAGACAGAGTAATTCAATAACAATACAACGATTGATATTACCATGATTAACATTGACTGGATATCTACAAGCATAATTATATCGCACTGCAATTAGTAATATTTTAAAAATCGCTGAACATTTATGCATTGTTGTAAATCATAAACAATTAAAAGTCATCTTGAAGCATAAGGAGTGAAATATCAATTAATAAAAGAGATAAAAATATTGCAATATAATTTAAAGGAAACAATATGTCTCAACGATAAGCAATTAATTAACAGACAGAAATAATAGAGACAGGAACAATTAATTAGAAATCCAACATTTATTAATTTTTCTTACTCTTTCATTGGGACGACTTTACAGATTATTGTCTCTTTTGAAAAGTATTGTTTACTTTTCTTTAAGATAACACTTTTACCCATCTCATTCTTTTTAAATTAATTAACTCTTTGGACCTATAATTATCTCAACCTGAGACTTCCAACGAAACTAATTACAATCTGAGAGAGCCAGGACAAAGCTTTTAAAATAACGTTTACATAAATAGTGGCGGTTTCAAAGTCTTCGTTCGCTTTCCTTTAATTATTTGTTAATTAGATTGAAATTTGCATCTCCGATACTTTTGTCAATTTCTCTCTGAACTCTCTTTCACAGCTTTTTTACCGAAAAATTTAAATTAATGAGTTGCAATTTTCTATCAAAGAAGGATTTTCGTTAACGGACACTAAAATAAAAGTTTATTTCTTTTTTATTTTTACTTTAAACTTTGCACAAGTAGATCCTTAAATGATCTCTATAATTAAATATAAACAAATAAACTTTTTGAAATAGGTTTGGTGATATTATTATTTTGCAATGCTTAATTTCACGGCTATGCTCAAATACTATTAGATGAAACGTGTTTTCTTTTAAAGGAAAGTCAAAATATACAATTTTTAAATAATTTCCTATCAATGTGGAGATTTAATTAGTTTTTGATATTCTTATTCATTACTGTTATACAAACAAAAGAAAAAAAAGAAAACTTATTTTCTTACGTCTAGCAAAGAAACTGTAACGAACATATATATATATATATATATATAATTATGCAAGATAGAGTAATTCAATACTAATACAACGTTTGATAAAAATCAATAATAATACAAAGATTGATAAAATTCAATAATAATACAAGGATTGATAAAAAATAATAATAATACAAAGATTGATAAAAATCAATAATAATACAACGATTGATATTACCATGATTAACTTTGCCCAAAGATATTCAACCATAATTATATCGCGCTGCAGTTAGTAACATTTTAAAAATCGCTGAACATTGCTTCTGCATTGTTGTAAATTCAGAAACAATTAAAAGTCATCTTGAAGTGTAATGAGTGAAATAACAATTAATAAAGATAAAAATTACAATATAATTTTAAAGAAGCAATTAATTAACAGACAGAAATAGTAGAGACAGGAATAATTAATCAGAAATCCATCATTTATTAATTTTTCTCATTCGGACGAATTTACAGATTATTGTCACTCTTGAAAAGCGTTGATTTTTTTAAGATAACACTTTTACCCATCTCATTCTTTTTAAATTAATTAACTCTCTGGACCTGTAATTATCTCAACGTGAGAACTCCAACGTAACTAATTACAATCTCGGAGAGCCAGGACAAAGCTTTTAAAACAACGTTTATACAAATAGTGGTGGTTTCAAAGACTCGTTCCATTTCCCTTTAATTATTTGTTAATTAGATTGAAATTTGCATCTCTGATACCTTTTGTCAATTTCTTCTTACACTTCAACAGTTTTTTTTTTTGTTACAGAAAAATTCAAATTAATGAGTTGCAATTTTCTATCAAAGGAAGTTTTCATTAATGAACACTGAGATAAAAGTTTATTTATTTTTTATTGCTTCTTTATACCTCAAACTTTGCAGAAGCAGGTCCTTAATGAATTCTATAATTAAATACAAATAAAAATAAATTTTTTGAAATAGATTTGGTGATATTATTATTTTTCCAACGCTTAATTTCACGGCTATGCTTCAATACTATTAGAAGAAACGTGTTTTACTTTAAAGGCAGGTCAGTATATACAATTTTTTAATGATTTCCTTTTAATTAAGGTGGAGATTTAATTAGTTTCAGATACCTTTATTCATTGATATTATACAAAAATAACACCAAAAAAAAAAAACTTATTATCTTACGTCTAGCCCATATATATAATTAGACACGATAGAGTATTTAGATTTTAATACAGAAATTGAGAATATAATAATTAGTTTTGTCCAAGAGATATTCAAGCATAATTATATTGCAAATTATTAACATTTTAAAAATCGCTGAAAATTGCTTACGCATTGTTGTAAATCATAAACAATTAAAAGTCATCTTGAAACGTAAAGTGAAAATATCAATTAATAGAGATAAAAATTACAATATAATTTTAAGGAAGCAATATTTCTGAACGATAAGTAATTAATTAACGAACAGCAATGGAGACAGGAACAATTAATTAGAAATCAATCATTTATTAATTTTTCTCACTCTTTGATTCGGACGATTTTTACTTGTCTCTTCTGAAAAAGAATTGTTGCTTTTTATTAAGATAACACTTTTACCCATCTCATTCTTTTAAATTAATTAACTCTCTGGACCTGTAATTATCTCAACCTGAGACTCCCAACGAAACTAATTACAATCTCAGAGAGCCAGGACAAAGCTTTTAAAATAACGTTTACACAAATATCGGCGGTTTCAAAGACTTCGTTTGCCGCTATTCTTTAATTGTTTGTTAATTAGATTGAAATTTTCATCTCCGATACCTTTGTCAATTTCTCTATAATCTTTTACAGCTTTTTATTTTTTTCACAGAAAAATTTAAATTAATGATGCTGTAATTTTCTATCAAAGAAGGTTTCGTTAATGAGCACTCTGATAAAAAGTTTATTTAATTTTTTTACTTCAAACTTTGCAGAAGTAGGTCCTTAAATGAATTCTATAATTAAATACCAATACAAATAAACTTTTGAAATAGGTTTGGCGATATTATTATTTTTACAACGCTTAATTTTACGGTTATGCCCAAATACTATTAGATGAAACTTTTTTTCTTTAAAGGAAAGTCAAAATGTACAGTTTTTTTTTAATGATTTTCTTTCAATTAATGTGAAGATTTAATTAGTTTCTCATATATTTATTCATTACCGTTACACAAAAGAAAAAACAAATTATTTCCTTACGTGCAGCAAAGATACGTGTATTAATAGATGGAGCTGTAAGCGGCATTAAAAAAGGAATTCGGCTACCAGTGATATTTCCAATCAAAATTACAAAGCATTTGGCCTGAGTTGCACATTAAACCAACTGTAGTGTTTATGTAATGTAGTGTACCTGATTTCCAAGTCATTCAACAGTTGTGACACTGTTAGTGGAAAACCCATCCACCTCGGCAAGGTCATACCAAATTGGATGAGAAAAAATCGGTGGAACTTTTTTATAACCTTCTTTTTGATGCCATACCGTTTTCCCTTTCTTCAAGTATCTTCCGGTTCAGATTTGAACTGACTGGGACGTGTGTACTTTTTTAGAGTATTTTGAAAGTGGGACTTTAATTATAATCACCCCTGTATATATAACTGAACACGGCAAAATAATTCAATTATAATACATCGATTGATAATATCATGATTAACTTTACCCAGATATATAGAAGCATAATTATATCACACTGCAATTAGTAACGTTTTGAAAATCGCTGCACAATACATATGCATTGTTGTAAATCATAAACAATTAAAAGTCATCTTGAAGCGTAAGGAGCGAAATATCAATTAATAGGGATAAAAATTACAATATAATTTAAAGGAAACAATATGCTTCAAAGATAAGCAATTAATTAACAGAAGACAGAAATAGAGGCAGGAACAATTAATTAGAAATCCATCATTTATTAATTTTTCTCATTCTTTCATTGGGACGATTTTACAGATTATTGTCTCTTTTGAAAAGTGTTGTTTCCTTTTTTTGAGATAACACTTTTGCCCATCTCATTCTTTTTAAATTAATTAACTCTCTGGACCTGTAATTATCTCAACCTGAGAACTCCAACGAAACTAATTACAATCTCAGAGAGCCAGGACAAAGCTTTTAAAATAACGTTTACACAAATAGTGGCGGTTTCAAAGGCTTCGTTTTCGCTTTCCTTTAATTATTTGTTAATTAGATTGAAATTTGCATCTCCGATACCTTTGTCAATTTCTCTCTGTACACTCTTTTACAAGTTTTTAATTTTTTTACAGAAAATTTAAATTAATGAGTTTCAATTTTCTATCAAAGAAGGTTTTCGTTAACGAACACTGAGATAAAAGTTTATTTTTTTCACTTCAAATTTTGCAAAAGTAGGTCCTTAAATGAATTCTATAATTAAATACAAATATAAATAAACTTTTTGAATTAGGATGGCGATGTTATTATTTTTCCAACGCCTAATTTTACGGCTATGCTCAAATACTATTAGATGAAACGTGTTTTCTTTAAAAGGAAAGTCAAAATATAAAGTGTTTTTAATGATTTCCTTTCAATTAGGAGATTTAATTAGTTTCTGACGCTTTTATTCATTACTGTCACACAAACAAAAACAAAATTATTTTCTTACATCTAGCAAAGAGAGCCAACTGAACGTATAGCATATATACGTATATATATATATTTTTCATCATCATAAAATTAATTATTAACTTATACAAAAATAATAAAATTTAATTAAAATTTAATTATAAATAAATCATCATAAACAGAAGTATAGTTTTCAATGGGCATGCATTAATTTTAAAATTAGAAATTTCCTCAAATAAATTTTGTAACTGAATAGAAATAAATAAACTTTTGAAAGGAATTGATATTATTTTATATTTTTTTAAAAACTTAATTGAAAAAAAAAAAACTTATTAAATATGTTTGAATGGGATGTATCTTCTATTAAAGGTGACTAAATATATATCCTTTCATTTATTGAGAACACTTAATTAGTTTCTAATATTCGTTATTTATATAATTAAAAAAGTTTTTTATGTTAAACGATATAAAGGAATGAATAAGAGAAAATTATGAATGAATACGAAGAAAATTATATATGCTTAATTTTTTTGATTCTGAATAATCTGAGAATTATTATTATGATCATCAACAGTGACGCAACAGTCCCATGCTGGGCCAAGGTCGTCTGACTACAGGGAATGTTTTTCTTTTTACAAGGGTAGGGTTGTTATTCCTACGTCACACGCTCTGCTGTCATATTATAGGGAGACTTACAGTTTAACGTGTTTACCGAACCACTACAAATATCCATAGCGTCACTGCAACTCAAACTTGTGGCACAGAGCTCTAATCACTTTGCCATCAGGCCCCTGAGAATTATTATAGCAATAAAAAATGTAAAAAAGGCCGGTTAAAAATTCACAATTTAAAATATTAATGAATATGAAAATATTTTTCAAAATAAGATTAATGTAAATTAAACTTTTTAATAGAAATTTAATATTATTAATAACAGAGATATAGTTTTCTACAGAAATTGTGTAATAATTTTTAAATCTGTAAATGTATATATATATATATATTTTGATAAGAGAGAAAAGGTTATAAGAATTTCTCAACAAGGAAAATAATTCAACTTTCTTTCATCTAAAAAAAGTATATATATATATATGAACCAAATGAAAAAAAAAAAAAAGGTTATTTCTCTAATACTTTTTATTCTTTTCTTTTTTATTTTTACCTTTATTCTTTTCATTTAGTTTATTTTCATAAGAAATTGAAAATAGAAATTTCGATATTAGTTAAAAAAATAAAGTCTAACTGAAGATAAAAAAATGAGATAACTGAGAAAAATAGAAGTGATTAAATTAATTTCTAATTTAACATAATAAATTTTTTTTCTTTGCCCAAAACATGAGATTTTGAAATCCTTTTAAAGCAATATTTGATAAGAGAAAAAAATAATAATAATTTTTTGAGACGAAAATTAGTATGTCTGTACAAAACAGTAAAGTATATTTCGAAATATTTGTAAGTCAAAAATAAAATAATAATTTGAATAATTATCTCCTCAATAACCATGTTATAAAATTATAGATAACCTATTTTAAAAACACTCAACATACTGAATAAAATAAAAACATGCTGAATAAAATAAATTTATTTCGCTTATATATAAAACCGAAGAAATTTGTGGATGCGTTTATATTTCTAATAGTTTAGTTGCTATATTAATCTATATTTCAACTTTTCATTATTTAGTATACTGAAATTTTTCGATTAAACTTTTGTAAATTTGCAAGAGACTTTAGAAATTGGAGTGTCTAATGATTTACAATAGGCAAACGCATTTGATGCAAACCCTATGTTGGTAAATTCAAGCATAGCATTAATTCTAATTTAGTAGAAGAGCTAAATTAATCTTCCAACATATCTATTCCGCTTTTAAGCATTAGTTATGTCTAAATGAGTTGTATTTTGAATAAATATATTCAAACAAAACATTAAATGTAAAACCATGGATTTAGTTGAAGTTATCAGAGATATTTTTATGTTTATGCATTAAACAAGGGATTTATGTGTATGATTCCTTAAGGAATAATTATCGACTAACTAATCTTTGTTATTTTATTCTAATTGGAATAGCTGTAACAGCTATTCTACGAAAATATTAATAATTGAACATTAATTCAGTCATTTTTCATAGTTCTGAGGCTGTATCTGCTACATATATGCCATTTTAATAGCGAATGACTATGTTGTAATGACTAGCATTTGTTGTTGTTCTTGTGACTTACAGTTGTTGTTGTAAATTCTCTCCAGATATAGTGTTTATTGATGCGGGATTCTTTACACATATTGAAAAATCGCCATCGAGTCTTCTCACTTCTGAAATCAGTGACTGGAACGGACGCCAAAAGCGGGTTCTAACCTAAATCCCTCTGTTCACTATCTTTGCATGTTTTCAGTGACCGCGAGTCGGAATAGTTTAACATTTGCACCTTGTTCCATCAAAGAACCTTTCTAAAAATTGTGGAAACCACTGTGATTTGCACTTTCCTCTATCAAAGAACCTTTTTAAAGATCGAGGAAACCATAGAAATTAGTACCTTCCATTATCAAAGAACCTTTTTAAAAAATGTGGAAACCATAGACATTTGCACCTTCCATTATCAAAGAACCTTTTTAAAATTGTAAAACCATAGACATTTGCACCTTCTTCTATCAAAGAACCTTTTAAGAAAATTGTGGAAATCATAGACATTTTCACCTTCCTTTATCAAAGAACCTTTTTAAAAATTGTGGAAACCATAGAGATTTGCACCTTCTTTTATCAAAGAACCTTTTTAAAAATTGTGGAAACCATAGATATTTGCACCTTCTTTTATCAAAGAATCTTTTAAGAAAATTGTGGAAATCATAGACATTTGCACCTTCCATTACCAAAGAACCTTTTAAAAATTGTGGAAATCATAGACATTTTCACATTCCATTATGAAAGAGCCTTTTTAAAAATTGTAGAAACCATAGAGATTTGCACCTACTTTTATCAAAGAATCTTTTAAGAAAATTGTGGAAACCATAGATATTTGCACCTTCTATCAAAGAACCTTTTAAGAAAATTGTGGAAATCATAGACAATTGCACATTACATTATGAAAGAACCTTTTTAAAAATTGTGGATAGAGATTTGCACCTTCTTTTATCAAAGAACCTTTTTAAAATTGTAAAGCCATAGACATTTGCACCTTCTTCTATCAAAGAACCTTTTGAGAAAATTGTGGAAATCATTGACATTTGCACCTTTCATTATCAAAGAACCTTTTTTAAAAATTGTGGAAATCATAGACATTTGCACATTCCATTATGAAAGAGCCTTTTTAAAAATTGTAGAAACCATAGAGATTTGCACCTTCTTTTATCAAAGAATCTTTTAAGAAAATTGTGGAAACCATAGACATTTGCACCTTCTATCAAAGAACCTTTTAAGAAAATTGTGGAAATCATAGTCATTTGCACATTCCATTATGAAAGAGCCTTTTTAAAATTGTAGAAACCATAGAGATTTGCACCTTCTTTTATCAAAGAATCTTTTAAGAAAATTGTGGAAACCATAGACATTCGCATCTTCTATCAAAGAGACTTCTAACCATAGACAAATTACGAATTCCAAAACAAAATTGTCTCATATAATCTTGGGCTGGAACCACTTATACATATGTACAGAAATAATTCTTGATGAGAACAAAAAATTCACAAACAGAAAGACATTCTTTCTTTCAAGAAAACTGGAGCACCAAGACATCATTAAGACCGGACAATTAAAAAACCGTACATTCCGCTCTCGTGAACTTCAGCTGAATTCCACATATTTAACAACGAAATTCATCCGGACTGCAGGATGAGCAGATCCGGCAACAATACTAACAATCCGGGAAAAAGAACGAGCAATGAGATATTTTAATTGCGGAAGCTCTTGATTTATTTGCTAATGAAGCTACTCGGAGAGGGAGCTAATTAGCAGAAACCCATTGTTATCATCGCTATGAGGTCCGCGCAAAAAAATAATGGACTCGTATAAAATAAATAAGCCTTATTTTCTGAGAATAAGGGTGACTTTTAATAAGGACTTCTTCGTCATCCGGGAAAGAAAGTCCTTTTATCCGGCAAAGGATTTTTTTCTATAAGAGTTCGTTCAAAGGGAAAAAATTGTGTTTCAAATTAAAATCGATATATGAAATGTATTTCAACAAAATATTCTCTTGTTATAAGTTTTTTTTTCGTAATGCTCAGAGAAGACAATAGCAGTGCATTTTACATATTGTAACTTTCATTGTATAGAATGTATCAGACAGTATGAGTAGAGTGTATCTCAACAAATTTAACACTTGATAAAATAAAAAATAAAAGTATTGTTATCTGGCCACGTATTAGTAATACAGAGTATTTAATTTAATCATAAAAGTTTTAATTTCTATACTCGGTGTCAGTTTTGGTACTTTGAACAATAAGCTGACATAAAAATGTCCATCTAATTGAAACTTAATTCTTGATAATTAACCAAATAAATATTACATATAACATTGAATATTTTGCTTTTTGTTCCATTTTAAAATAGTTATTCATAATAAGTAATATAGTTATATTACTTTTATGTCTAATTTAATTTTAACAATAGATTTCTATTAAAAGAAAAGTAAACTATGAACTCTTTGTTTTTTTAGATTTAATTATTTGATTTTAATATTATTCAAACTGGTTTAAATAGTTTGTATTACGTTGAACATTTCTAGGCTTCGTGCTCCATTTATGTATGCCAGAAATGTCCGTGTAAAAAAATTCTACCCTTGCAAAAAAAAAAAAAAAAAAAAAAAAAAAAAAGCAGCTCCCGATGAAAAATAAATTTTCATTTTCATGCTATTTCTCAAAATATTTCTATTGATTCCTTTTCTTTTCATACAAAAATAAATTTAAAAAATATTAATGAATCAACAAAAATAGTTCAGGAGTTTTTATTTACAAAAAATATATGTTACACAGGAATTCAATTTCAACGATTTGAACGCAAATAATCAATGAAGAAAAGAATCATTCATGTATTGGAGAAATTAAACTTTCAATTGTGTTTCACCTGATTAATTGATGACCATGGTGAATGTTTTTGATTTAAAATTCTTATTTGTAAAAATTTTTTAATTCAAATGTATTCCTACATCTGGATCACAATTTCTTTCACGAAAAAACATACAAAACAGCTTAGCAAAGAATATGTTGCATTCAAATAAAATTTTAATTGCTGCTGGTGTATGTACAACATAGCTTTACTATCTTATTATTTTTTGGATTTTATTTAAGAGCAAAATGCATACAAATAATTGTCATATAATCTAAAAACATTTCGTGTGAAAGTAAATATCTGAATCGACAATAGTTTTTGTGTAATGTTGAAAAAAAAATTAAAGTAAAAATAAAAGTTATACCTCCTATATTAAAAAAAGGACAAATCCACAGGAAAATTGGTCAAATTATTGTGGAAAACACGTTTTGGGGAAACAATCTAGATTTGGGAAAACACTCTAGATTTGTGGAAACACGTTTCAAGTGATGGCTGCAGAACAATATATTTTATTGATTTCCACAAGAAAAACGTATATTGTTATAAAAAATTAAATTCGTTTCCAGTTTTTAAAACTCTTCTTGAATAATTAACAATGGAATAACCAATGCTGAAATTAATGAAGCAAATTTAGCATGAAACGCAAAATTTTAGGTTTCACATTTCAGAATAGTTTTGCCTCAAAGATTCAACAACATTCAATTTTATGAATGCCAGTTCATTAATATATCAGTTCAGCAACCCAGATTTTGCGGAACACACGTTTCAGTGATGTTTGGCTGGCTGCAGAACAATATCTCTTATTGGAAGTTCTATTGAGTAATGCAAGATTTCCGTTCCAATTTTGGAATTGAAACTGGAAGGTTTCTTCCTCTGTTTCAAATTGCGGCTTCCATTTCTGAAATTGTTTTTCACGTAAATGGATATGGGGATTCGAAAAAGGCATACTGGCAAAATTTCAACGGCATATCGATTCCATTTGGAATGTAATTTCAAAGGAGGCATGTATCTATGGCTATAGGTTGAAAATTATAATTTTAATGCAATTAGGTGCCATGTAATGCAATCCTATCGTTTCAATACTACAATAAAATTATTACTGTTCAAATTAACAATTCAGTTAGGAATTTTTAACATCATATTGTGATTTTACATTATATTTGACCTACATAATTTTTTTTTTAATAACTGGCATCTTACTAATCGTATTCATCATAGTTCCAGTATATTTGAAAACTGAGTTAGTCAGGTTTAAAGGAGCATATTAGTTAGGTTTAGGTTACGTTAAGTTTTCTTTTCTTTTTTACCCCCTTTTTTATGTAAAATAAAAGGATTAGGAAAAATTATCAAAAATGAAAATAAATAAATAAATAAAAATAAAAATAAAATACCACAACTTTGTTTTTGAGATCGGCCTTTTTGGGGTCTATTAATGCTTTATTTTTTTTTCAAATCATCGTTATGGTTGCCATACGTTCAGCAATCTAAATTTTAGATCATATTCAATAGTTTTATGGCTTCGAAAACTGGTCCCTAATTGTACCGAATTGTAACTTAAATTCTTCTAATTTTAATTTTAACTTTTTGTTTTTCTATCTTACTATTATTTGTTTTTAGTAATTTTTAATTTTTTAGAATACCAACTTTAATTTTTAGAAACTTTTTTTTTATCACCGTTACTAACCGAAAGCAGCCAATTAAAATTGTAAATATATATACGAATTAAGATGAAGAGGTTAAGGGGCCTATCCCCCATTGGTACTCCGTAATCGGTACGCCAGTTGCCATTTGCAAGAGCAAAATGAGAAATATTAATGCAAAGCAATAATCTTAATAGTGATTCTTTCTGATAAATATAACATTGCAATTAAAGACAATATTTTTAAATATAGAGTCGAGTCATATTTGCTAACATTTTATACATTTTTTAACCCAGATATTTTTCAAATCCGAAGGAATTTCAACCTAGACATAGAGTAATCGATTTTAATTTTATTCCACTTAAAAATGCTATTAGCTTTTAATTTAAAATGCAATATTTTAAACAGAATCAGTCTGTAATAAATTTATATATATATATTTTTTAAATATGTTTATCTCTCTAGCTATCAGCCAAATGATTCTGCAAAGTAATTAATGTTTGTAAAATAATTAGCGTGTATTGCAGAACTATTAGCGTTTAATTTAAATGCAACGGAGATTTTTTTTTTTTTTAATTCTTACGGCATTAAGAAAGTATTTTCATCAGAAATAACGTGCTATTATTGCAAAAAAAAAAAAAAAAATTGAAAAATTGCAAACGAAAGTCATTAAAATTTAACTCTCCACACTACTTTAAATATAAGTATTTTTTTTTTTTTAGATTCTATATTTTTTTCTTTCTCTTGCCTTCAAACCACACGATTCTACATGTTAGTCAATTTCTTCAAATCTTCTTTTCAAACATTCCAAAAAAGGAAGAAAAAAAAAAAAAAAAAGAAACTAAGTGAAGAAAATGGTAAAGGGTAGAGTTGGGGTACTCCAGCTGATTGGTTAGTGCAGAAATCCATCAGAATATCGTAGCAGCATTCCTAATCCGCAGATTCTCTCTCTACTCCCCCTGTAGCCCCCTACCTCCCCAGATTTTTCGGAGAGGGCTTAATGTCGCGTGAACATAAAGAGGCAAACAAGATTTCTGCATTTACTAAATTACTTTACCATGGCAACACGAGAAGCATTGATTTGGAAACAGGGTCGGAGAGGGAGGTGGCCACAGTGGTACTATTTACCCCTCCTTAACTCTCTCGTGATTAGAACAGATGTCGGGGAGGATGGAAACTTTTGTTCTTCTTAATGCGTGTCGAAGAAATCTCCATTTCTAAAATTCAGGTATTTTGCTTAGAGACTTATTAGTGATAAAAGGGATAAGGGTGTATCGAACAACGTAAAAAAAAAAAGAACGAGTGAACGAATAATAAAAAAAAAAAAAAAGAACGAGTGTAAAAATGAGGGAATTCGTTTCAGAATCAATCGAAGAAGGTGTCAAAGAATTTCGTATTTCACCAAGGAGAAGTTTATTAAAAAATTGATTAATTTTCCAAGAAGCAATTTGGTTGTAATTTGTTTGAAATTAAATTATACTTTTGGGAAAAAATAGTTTTTGAGTACTTTATAATGATTTTAAAATCAGTTTTCCGGATTTCTTAAAAAACAGGCAGACAAAGAGAATATTTTAAGGGAAAGTTGAAGTTTTACTAATAAAGTTAAGCATTAAAAGTTCGACAACAACAACAAAAGTTTAACTCGAAAGTAATTTGGTTGAATTAAAGGAAACTTGGATTACGAAAGTTGGTGAAATTTAATGTATGCGTCAGGAAATAGACTTTTTTTTTGATAGATGATGATGTTATTAACTTATTGAGATCTCGCGGGGTTTTTTTTGTGCTATTACAAAAATGATGACGTTAAGCTATTAATGATAAATTCTTAAATGATTAAATTCTTTTGCCTTTGGAAAATTTAATTTAAAGCAAATACCCTTTTAACTATTAAAACTAACAGTACAAAATCTGCAAAAATTCTAAAAATATATTTTATATTTATTTATTTTTCTTTTATACTATACCTTTTTATTGATAATTTAAAAGACGTAGTTAATATCTGAGCAACCAATATTGTAATTAAATAATTAATCACTTGTGTTTGTTCTCTACATGCGTTTATTTAACTAAGCTATATAAAATACAGATGTTAGTGATGACTGTATGTTTGAATTCTCTAATACATATCGGACACAAAAATTCGGTTATATAGTTATATAATTAGGTTATATAGTAATGTGCATTTTTTTAGTGAAATTGCATTGGACAAAAGAAGTGCAAATACACTATCGATGTAGAATATGTTTTATCGATATGAAAACATTGAACAAATTGAATAACATTACCCCTCACAGCGATTCTTGCAAGATAGTGTTTTTATTTTAAAAACTAGGAATAGATGACGAGGAAAAAATCAATAGCAAAAGTACAGAGTTTAACCCCTTAATTATAAAACAGTCCTTCACATACACATATTGCTTATCTAGAAGCCCTGAAATTTTTAAAAATGTGATCACCTATTGTTAGATCACTCGAAATAAACGCTGCGCTGTCGAGAATTCCCTCTGAAAAAAAAAAAAAGAAAATACATTTTCCATGTTTCCAATGCTTTCCATGTAATGAATTAGAGCGTATCTGTTTACAAGCACCTTCTGTGAGCGGTGAATTTCCTTTAACGATCCAACGGACACAAAAAGCAACCTAATGGGCTTCGCTATGCTGACCATTAAAGCCGACTCTCAGAAAAGACCCTTAAAACTGGCTACTCCAAGTAAAAAAAAAAACGGCCTAGTTTGCAGATATGCTACGGACACGAGTAACACTACTCCCACAACGCTCTACGATACTATTAGACCGGAATTTAAGGTTTAAAATGAATTCCGAACCACTACAAACATCCATGGCACCGTCGGGTTCTCGAGCCCGAAATCTGCGGCACTGGCGACAAAGCGCTAGCCACTCGGCCATCAAGCCTTCTTAACTAATGTTTAATTTAATGCTTAAACGCAGCTCATGTTTCGAATTTTAAAAAAGCAATCACCTATTGTTAGATCACTTGGAAATGAACGCGAAGCTGCTGAATTTTTTAAAGTCAATTCCTACTTTTTTTTTCACTCTATTGCAGAAAGTGCTTTATAAATAATTTTCATTCATTTTTTAAAATTTATTTGGCGCCGTCTATTAGTAGATACATACAACTTAAATCTAAAAAAAACTAAAATTAATTAATTAAACTTAATCACTGAATTAATATTTGAAAAAACTGCATTAACATCAGTGTCATCCACTACAAGTTCAAAAAAATGTATTTGAACTTGAGTGGAGGAATAAAAAGTATTTTATGAACGAAGGAAATTTTGAACAAGATATATAGGGAGAGTGTGAACTAATAGAAGGAATTGAAAAAGAAAGAAAATATGTTCTTAATTCTCCTTATGCGTTCCATGTAGTGTTCTATCTGATGAATTAGAGCGTATCTGTTTACAAGCACACAGCACCTTGGGTGGGTAGTGAATTTCCTTAATGATCCAACGGGCACAAAAAAGCAACCTAATGGGCTTCGCTAAGCTGACCATTAAAGCCGGCTCTCAGAAAAGAAAACCTAAAACTGGCTATTCCAACTAATAAAAGTAAAAAAAGAACGATATAGCTTGAAGATGTCGTATTTAGCCGTTACAGACACGAGTAATACTACCTCCACAACGCTCTAAGATCCCATTAGACCGGAACCTACGGTTTCAAGTGGATTCCGAACCGTTACAATCACCCATGGTACCGCTGGGAATGAATCCAAAACCGTGGGGACGAGCGCTAGAGCGCTATCTACTCGGCCATCAGGCCTCTATAATTAATGTTTAAATTAATTAAAGGGGTTTAATTAATACTTAAACCCAGCTCGTGTATGCAAATTTAAAAAATTTAGTCACCTATTGTTAGATTACTTGGAAATGAACGCGACTCTGCTGAAAATTCTCGTTAAAAAAGAAAAAGAAAATATATTCTCCATTCTTCCTATGCGTTCCATGTAGTGTTCTATCTAATGAATTACATCGTATCTGTTTACAAAGCACACAGCACCTTGGGTGAACGGTGAATTTCCTTTAATGATCCAGCGGGCACAAAAAAGCAACCTAATGGGCTTCGCTATGCTGACCATTAAAGCCAGGCTCTCAGAAAAGAAGACCCTAAAACTGGCTATTCCAACTAAAGTAAAAAAAAAAAAAGAACGACCTAGTCGAGTTCAAGGGTGGAGTAGAACGACCTGTTCCAACCTCCCCACCCCGATCGAACGTTTTTGTTCGAGATAGGGCCTGCGTCAGGAAAAGTTTTTGTTTTGAGAGAGATAAAGCGAAACAAAGGATGGGAGGCCGCTACCAAAAATAAACTTGTTTTCCTTCTTTTCCAGAAGTAGTTTCATCTCCCGTTTTTCCGGAAAAGTGCTGGTTGGAAAAAAGGAAAAAGAAAAAAAAAGTTCGAAAAGAGTGACAATAGCACATGTTTTTGTAAGTGGCACCGGTGGTTTTCGCTTGTGTAATGGTTCAGGTACTTTTATTTTGATTTTGGTGCTCGACTGAGTCATTTCTATTGACTCCCAGGAGCGTTTATTTGCATTGTGATTTTATTACTGTTTTTGAAGGAGTTTCTCCATGTTATTACAGCTTTAAAAACAACAAAAACAATCTTTTAGAAAATATTAGTTTATACTGCATTAAATATTCATGCATAACATGCGGGTATACTCAAATACTGTTTATTTAAAATAGTCAGGGGAATTCAAATATAAATACAAATATTGTGTATTCAATTCATAAACTAGTTTACTAAATAGCATGATATTGATGAATTTATTAATAGATTTTAAATAAATGAAAACGTGCAATCAATGCAACAAATGGTTTTGTTTTTTTTCATCAATCACAATGATGAAACATCTTAATTTTGTCGGTTCATTTCAATTCTGCACAACATTTACATTGTACGTATGTAATTTAAGTTTCTTAAGAAAATTAACGTATTACCCTGTTTCGTAAGCAACTTCAGCTTATGGCAAGATAATCATTTCAAAATTTTTATTGGAGATTCATACAAACATTCCGTAAAATCTACTACAGTCCCCTTTTCAACTTTAGCTAAACATTATAAAATATTAATATTAAGTATTTCTAAAAATTTTCAATGAATTTCGAATATTCATCTTTATTGGTATTATTTCTCTTTAGATATTTTTAAAAAATTATATTAAATTTTGTTTTTTTTTTAATTTTAAACTCAGTGCGCATAGCAACATAACACAGCTTTGCAATTATGTTTTACGATGAAGTGATTTTCCCAAACTACAATAATATTATAGGAAAATGGTGATAGGATTAAACTTAATGATGAATGCTGGATATGCGGTACTCTTCGTAGAAAAGAACCATATTTTCAGAACAAGTACATACTTTCATTTGCTAAAAAGTTTGTTATAAATTTGTGAATATGTAAAAATTGGATGGTAAGATATTAAAATCCAACTACATTGATAAATTCGGAAATTATTTAAGCGTTCTTTGAAAAATTATTTACGAAAATAAATACATTTTCAAAGTTTTATTGATTTTTATTTCCCGGAATACAAAAATAATTAGTGGAAACTTTTCGCTGATATTCACATCTTATTATTATTATTATTTTCTTTTTCATAGTTTAAAATTGCATGGAGTTGGTCTAATTGAAAGCTGTCAAAAATTATATTGCAAGAAAAATATCACGTGTCTCTTTCTTTAATTCCTACTAGTAGTTCACTTTCCCTATATATATGTTGTTCAAATTTTCAATTGTTAATAAAATACTTTATTCATCCACTCAAGTTCAAATACATTTTTTTAAACTTGTAGTGGATGGCATTTGATGTTAGTACAGTTTTTAAATATTAATTCATTAATTAAATTTAATTAATTATGCTTTAGATTCAATTCCGATTTCAGTCTTTAAAATCTTTGTCATCAATTGTTGGTCACTTCTCCTATCTAATATATCTAGGACGAAAACTGTTCGCAGCAGGTCAAGCATATGTCGCCTGAGTCGTGGAAATCATTAGATGGACTATTAATTGAACAACTGGACTCTCGAAATTCACTGGAAAGATTCCTTGCAATAATGAAGCATTACAAGAGATGGATAGAATGATAAATTATAGACCACCATCAGCTTCATAAATTAGAAACGAAAAAAATAGAAAGCGAATAAATAGTAACAGACAAAAATAATAGTCCAACACCATATATAAAAAGGAAAATGGAAAATTGCAAAGGAAATTCGCTTTCTAGTTTGCCACTAATAGTGTGATTCTGCCATATGTATATACATATTTATATTAATTGTAATTACTTAATAAAAAGTAACTAATAAAATTTTTCTTTGTTGACCTAAGTAGAATCTTAATTGACTTTTTTTTTCAATTCTTACTATTAGCTCACACTCTCCATATATATATATCTTGTTCAAAGTTTCAATCGTTAATAAAATACTTTTTTGCTCCTCCACTCAAGTTTAACAAAATATATTTGAACTTTTTAGTGGATGACACTTGATATTAGTACAGTTTTTCAAATATTAATTCATTCATTAAATTTAATTAATTAATTTTAGTTTTTCGATTTAAGTGTCATATATCTACCAATAGATGGCACCGGATGTAGAGGAAAATTTCCACTTTATTTATAAAGGACTTTCTGCAATACAGTGAAAAAAAGTAGGAATTGACTTTAAATTTTTTTATATTACTTGTTATTACACTTATTCACTTATTTTACTCCACAGTTTAATAAACCACATTGTATGCAACCCAATTAAGTGTCCATTAGAGAAAAGCATGAATTGTAAAAATGTTTATTCTACTTAACCAAAAAGAAGCTCCTAATTGTGTCCTAAACAACAAATAATTCGATTTCTCCAGGTGCAAATCTAAAAAAAATAACCTGCTTTAAAGAACCACTTGATCGAACCAAAAAAAAAAATGAATAAACATTAAAAAAAAAAAAAAAAAAAAAAAGACTTAATTCAATTTTCACCCCAAAATAACGAAGCAAATAACAACAACAACAAAAAAAAAAAAAAAAAAAGCAAAGACGAAGAACTGGGCAAAAACATCAAATAAAAAATGATTATTACATGGAAATTTCTTTGTTCCACTGTCATCGAACGTTTTTGCATTTTTTTTATTGAAGAAATTTTTCGATCGAAGCAGCCTCCCTGCTTTGAAGGAAAAAAAAAAAGGAAATCGAAGATTGTTTGAAGAGCAATATAGGTCCCAAATTACAGTCACGGCACCTGCTCAGCCCACGTTATCAACCCCCTTCCACCACCATGTGACCACCCTTTGGAATCCTCGGCAGCCGATAATGACAAAGAGGGTGGAGGGTCAAGGGAAGAGTGGCACACACTTGTAATGGTCTTCCGATTCTGGTCGATAGTCGAACGTGGAAAAAGGGGGTGGTGGCAGTACAAGAAAACGAATGGAGTAATTTAGAACGCAGCGGTGGCGAATGGTAAACAGATCCAATGGCTATTCGAAAGGTCAGCTGTGCCATTAGAGGAATTGGTTTAATTTTTAGATAGCTTGCAAAACAGCAAGGGCTGAAAAAATGCCTCTATTAAGGCTGTATTCGAAACAAGAATCTATTCCTCTAATCCACTGTTCGTACTACTACTACTACACCACACCACACCCCATCCCTGTGGCTCGACCTGAGTTACATCTTTACAGTTTATTAATGATGTGGGTGAGAAGAAGTCTGATTGAGCTCTGTGACGATCTATGGTCATATGAGACCGAAGCCTACAGTTTAAAGTGGATTCCGAACCACTACAGATATACATGGGAACCGCCGGGATTCGAACCCGATACCTGTGGTATCAAGGGCTAGATCTATTGTCCGTATGACTTGTTTAAATTTAAACACACTAAAGTTGCCAAGTGATCAACGGAGTAGGACTCTATAAATGAGCCCAATTCCCATCCTAGCTACCAAAAACCAAACAGAATGTTTTCGAGTTCATAACAGAGAGAAACGCATAATAAATAAACAGACTAAGAAGACCTTCTATTAGATCGGACGTTGGTGTGGTTTAATGTTACAAAAGCCAGTCTTGACTAAGCTGTGTCATAAATATTTGACTATTGTCGAAAAAAAAAAAACTTTTCTTAAATATCGAGTCAATCTTCAAAAGCGACGATACATAAGTGAAAAACTTCAGTCACAAGTTTAAAACTATACAATATAAGCATAAAATACATTAAAAGACATTTAGAATACAGTTTTGCATATAAAATCTTTCAACAGTTAAAATTACGCTATGGAAAAATCTTTAATTTTTCATGCTATTCTAAGTTGCCCCACATAGATTTCATGGTCTGATGACCGAGTGGCTAGAGTTCGGTATCACAGGTTTCAGTCCCAGCGTGACATGGATATTTGTAATGTCGGAAACCACTTTAAACTGTAGATGCCGGTCTGTGACCATGTGTGCATAAGATGACAGTAGAGCGATAAACCAAACCAAATCCACATACATTTCCCTCCAAAACAAAAAAGAAAATTGTATTGTCTTTCATTTATCAAATTAGATCTACAATCCCTAATATTTGTATTTTTCAAGTCATTGAAAATTATTATTACTTATAATAAAAATAAAAAAGAAACCCAACCATTCGTTGGGACAAACAAACCCTTACAAAGAAAAAATAAAACAGATATGTAGATTTGGTTTGTTTTTGTCGCTCTATGGTCAGTTTGAGCATACTTTTGTGCTAATTGGACCGGGATCTACAGTTTAGCATGGATTCCAAACCACTCACAAGCATCCATGAAATCGCCAGAATTCGAACCTGAAGCCTGTAGTACCAACGGCCAGAGCTAGCCATTGTTGGCCATCAGGCAGCCGGTTAGGGAGTTCCTTCTTTTCGATGAGTTGGAAGAAGTCTATGAGAAGTTTAATACAATCCTCGAAAAAATATATCAGTAATCTGCCTCTCTTTGAAATGTGTTCAAATCCAGATTCGGTTCATCTTAATTTGTGTAACTACACTAGTCTAGACATAAACTAGGAGCTATGTTTATTTTCAACAGTAGTGACTGTTGATGGCCTAAAAGTGGAAAAAAGTGTTCTGTCTATAGTGGTCTAGAAGTAATAAATGGTATAGATTTGAGTGTGGCGGAGAAATCATACCAATGACATCTGTGCCTATCATTATCGAGGAAGTGGCAGCAGTGGGTATAAGTACTTCAGTACTATTATAAACAATTTTTGTTATTGTTATAAAGTTGTTAATTTTATATTAATTGTGTAAAAAGAAAGATTGTTGGAGTTAAGAATATGAGGAATGCTATATTGTTGGAGTTGAAAAAATATCCTGGGGTATGTGTGAGAAGTGTTCGATAGAGTTTGAGATATTCGTTTTAAATTGCAATAGCATTAGGAATCAACATTAATTGATTGCAATATTGTTCTCCCATTGCAAAATTGTTCACAAATCTCGCAATTCAATGAGCCAATAATTAGAAATATAAATGATCCTGCATTGGAAAAAAATTTATTTCGTTTAGAAAGACTTCGACTAGTAAAGGAAGACCTATTCTGCATACCTTAGACATATTAATGAAAACCTATTCATATCTTAGATCTATTAAAAAGGTGAATCTATTCATTCCTTCTTAGACCTATTAAGAAAGACCTAATTTTACCTTGGTTAGACTATGTTAACCAAGTAGAAACAAATATTTTTTTGGGAAGTTTAGTTTTTAGTGGGAATTATCTCAGAGAGAAGAATTTAGTTCTTTCCAAATTAAGTCTTGGTGTGAATACAACGTAATCTTATAATAAATAATTAATCTCGTAAATTGTTCTCAAAGCTTTTTACATCCTACACTTTCTCAACAAAACAGTCTTTTTAACACTTAATCCTTCTTCACACTTTATTACTAAAAATGTAAAAATCGTGTTAGAATAAATTTGCTTTTTATTTGCTCTATAGAAACATTATTTCTTTATTCGAGATTAGATTATGGAATGCTATTTTTTATTTCTTAAATTTTATCAATAAATCTGCAAAACAAAAACGATTATTAATCTACATTGAAATAATTTTCTTTGTAACGTTTAATTTTATATAAATTCATTTTTTTTTGTAGTAAATACTATAATAGCTAAAATCATACATGTAAATTCTAAATCAACATTTGTTTAAAGATATTTTGATTTCATAAATCATAAATTCTTCAAACAAATCTACAAAAACAAAGACGATTATTAACCTACATTAAAATAATTTTCTTTGCAATGTTTAATTTTATATAAATTCCAATAAATACTATAATAGCTAAAATCATATTTGTAAATTCTAAATCATTATTTGATTAAAGCTATTTTGATTCCATAATTCATAAATTCTTCAGAACAACTAAACTAACAGAACTAAATAGAAATTATTTAATAGTTCTTGCAATGTTTACCTCATTTTCAAAACAGATGATTATAGCGCCATCTATCGACAACTCGATGAAAATTAAAGGAGGTAAAAAAATATAAATGTCTTTTAATACATTAAACGACAAAAATTTTTTGTTTTTATTCTTAAATATTCTTTTTGAGCTCCTAAACGACTCTTTTCCCCACAGCTGAAAGGCTTAAAGTATATGAGTTCTGAAGACATTTTTTTTATAGCTGCGGACAGATATTTAAAAGCTTTTTGAAACATCATCTTAATGGACAGCTTCAAAAGACAGCAATAATTAGGGTGACAATATCGATATCAGGAATCGATAAATAAAAAATGAGGGGAGAATTTTATCGACATTACACTAGGACGAGGACTACTAAAGGCTTATAGGAGAAAATTCGAATCTTTTTGAATATCATTATCGGAATTCTCTTGCTTTTTGCATGTTAAGAGGAGAAGTTGTTCATCTAATTAATATTTGATGAGTTTCAATCTTCACTTTCGATAACGAAATCTGGCAATAACAGAATAAGTTGAAAGACCTTTATAAGTTCATGACTAATGTATCTGCCTGTTATGTTTAACATGCTTAAAAGTATAAAAAAAAAAAAAAAAAAAAAAAATTGAAAGGACTTTAAAATTTTATATTTTAATTTTCAAAATGTCTTCTTGTTAATAAGCATATCGTCTACAATGCAGAAATTTTAAAGATAAAAGAATCAAGTTAATGTAGTTCTTCCATCAAATACAGCGGCCTGTTGGTACCGCAGGCTTTAGGTTCGTTGGAGGTTTGTTCGTGGTTCGGAATCCACGTTAAACTGTAGGCTTCGGTTTAATTAGCCCAAAATGTGCACAAAATGACCGTAGAGCGACAAAAAAATCCCTCAAATACAAAATGAAGCTTTTAGTAAGGACGATGGTTATCATATTAAAAAGGTTTTTTTTTTTAAATGGCTTAAAATTGATGCAAATCCATCAATAATAAGGAATGTCTACATACTTTTAATTTAAAAATAACTTCAAGAAAAAAAATTGTTTAAATCACATTTCATTAATAGTAATAAATATAAACATTGATAAAAATTGCGAATGAAATTGCAAGTGAAACTAAAAATAATTTTCAATAATGATTTTATAATGAATAACGGACGAAAAATACTATTTAACAAATAGCTGCAATTATTAACCACAAAAAATAAATAACGTTTATTAAGATTTTCTCCATTAAATACAGATAGTCAATGCCTAATTTTATTAAATTTAAAATTTGCAATGTGAATACATTCTTCTTTTTTGACATGAAACTAAATAAAACTTGCAAATATTCGTAATAATTTAATGGCATAAAAATGTAGAAACAAATACCAACAATACAGAAGCTAACGCTACAAAAATGATTTAAGTATTGCTTGATTATGGGGTATAAATTTCTCCCCAAACTGCTTCATAGCATTAAGTCACGGTGCAATAAAAAAAAAAAAAAAAAAAATCTTGTAATTTCATAAATTATAAAATATTCTGTCTACAACGCATTAAAAAAAAATTGGTGATATAAAAATTAGTGATTAGTGACAGTAAAAAAAAAAAAATATATATATTGAAATTTTAAAGATATTGAAATAATAGATAGATTTTATATATTGAAATAATAGAGAAATATTATCACTCATTTTCGAGTGATTGAAATCACTCGAATAATTATAATACAGCACCATAAGGATATCATTGAGTTCATTTATATTAAGGCATATGAATACAAAATATTATTTTTATAAATCATATAAAATGTAGTCATAAAATAAATCTTTTGCCATAATTGAAGATATTCAGTATGATATTTAGTACTTTAAATAATAAACATTACTTTTGGAATTTTATTAGAGGATATACATTTTAATGAAGAATTTTCGTAGATTATATTTTATGATAAATTTAGTATTTAATCAAATGTAGGTAAATAGAATATCACATGTCTTTCAGTTGGAAAATATTCAAAATATTAGACAAGAATTAAAAAAATATTGGAAAATAATTCGAGAATATTGCATTGAAATGTGATAAAACACTACGTGTTGGGTAAAAATATTTATTAACGTTATAGTTCTAGAAACTATTACATAATTATTTTAGCTCTGTCATTTCAAAATAACTACCGTTTTAAAATACTACCTTTTAATTTTTCAAGTTCAAACTGTCTCCATTTTTTTATTTTTTGTATTGAACTTAAAATTGCCAAGCAAATTAAAACGAATGTACTTACTTTTATATTTATGTATAATAGGAATATAAATTGAATATTCTTTAAAAAGTGTATTTTATTTGAAATTTTTTTTTTTACTATCTTACATTCAACATATTATTATTATTCTTAACTGCCATTTGTCATGGAAGGAAATCATTCTAAAATGTAAATTTTTGTTTTTTCACTTTAATAGACTCTACAAATAAAACAGAAAATTCTTGAAAACAAAAAACTTTTTTAAACATTTTTCTCATGAAAATTAGTACTTTGTTTCTGAATTCACAAACTCATCAATCAAAACAAAAGAAACTATTTATTATAATAATAATCCATATTTTTACTTTTTTATTTTAATTTACCGTAATGTACAATCAGAGACCTAACATACCACTTTTAAACGTCAAATCAAACCAAAAATGGCACCAGATAATTCAACATCAGCTGGAAAAGAGTTCCAGTTACAGAAAAATAAAAAATAAAAAATATTTCTACATTGCTATTCATTTTATTTTTTTTTCAGAAATTACACACATCAATCTAAACAAAGTAACTATTTATTAAAATAATAATATTTTATCTTTACTTTTTTTTTTTTAATTGACCATACAGACATAACATGTTTTTAAACGTCAAATCAATTCAAAATGGCATCAGATAATTAAACACCTGCTAGAAAAGAGTTATAGTTATAGACAAATAAAAACAAAATCGTTTCTACATTGCTATTCATTTATTCTTTGATCGAATTCAAAACTAATAACATGGCGCACAGAACAATTGCTTGAATGAAAGTTCTCGAAAACAGTTTGGAAATGTTGGAGATATCTCCTTCTACCGCTGCCTGACATTCAATGAAAATTTCTACTCCAAAAACTGTTAAGTCAAGGGTCTGCTTGGAACTTATTATTTTTGATTTATTGGGCTGAGAGAGGGGGAGATAGTTTCATTGTTCACGAATAAATTCTTCATTTATTCCCCCCCTCCCTCATTTTGTACCGGATGTTACCATTAATGCAAAACTAAAAATCCCTAAGAAAGTCGCTAAAGGGAAAAAAAAAGGGAAAAAAGTTGCGAAAGTTTTCAATATATTTTTTTTTTACTGTTTAATCCATCTAATGATGTGAGAAATATTTTTTCTTTCTCTCCTTAACAGAGAGGTAAAAAAAGCTAAAAACGTTTCTTTTCTTTTTTTTTTTTTTTTTCTTTTTTTTTTTTTATCTAAAATGTTTACAGCATTTTTTTTCCGATTGTGAGAAAAAAGAATGAAAAAAAAAAAAATCTGCTGACCAACTATAAAAGACTGGGATTTTTTTTTTTTTTTTTTTTTTTTTTTTGTATTTTTACATCAATCAATTTAAACGCTTCGAAAAAGTTGTCCAGTGATAAAATAAAAAGGAAAAAAAATTGCAAGAACTTCGGAAAGTTTCGATTTTTCTAGATCGTTATTTACGACAAGAATTTATTTCCTTTCTTCTTCTATAAGAAACTCTGTGTTAAGTTACTTTTCCAACTTCAATAGAAGAAAGTTTTTTATTGCTGGTCTGATTTTCTTTTAACGTTCCGGTTCGACACATTCCGTTAGCGTTTACTCTAACAATACAGTAATTGAACCACTGAATGAAATTCAGTTGCCAATGAATCGTTTAAAACTATTTATTTCAATGAATGGAAACTAAAAACCTTGGCATATTGTTTGTTTTATTTTATATTGGCAGATAGAGCCCGGCGTTGCTCGGATACAGAAAATAAAACATTTATAGATTTGTAAATATTATTTACTTATTGGGAAAATACAACTGTGCCCAAAAAGTAAAACCAATTTTTAATTTTTTTTTTCAAAAACTCTTTATTTATTCTTCCAAATTTATTTGATCGCCTTCAAAGTAATCCCCTCCGGACACAATGCACTTATGCCAACTTATTTTCCAATCCTCAATGCATGCTAAAAAGTCATCGGCAGGGATGCCCTTCAAAATGCGCGAAGATTCATGTCGAATCTTTTCAATCGACTCAAAATGGTGTCCCCGTAGTGGTTTTCTGAATTTAGGGAATAACCAGAAGTCGTACGGTGCTAAACCAGGTGAATACAGTGGTTGTCGAAAGGAGGAAAAAATGAAATACTATATGCCGGGGAAATTTAAAATGAAAATTGGCCTTACCTTTTGGACACAGTAGTATTTTATATTGGCTGATAGAGCCCGGCGTTTCCCAGATATGGAAAATAAAACATTTTTAGTTTGGATAAATTTTATTTGAAAAACTTATTTGTGCAGAATGAAAAGTTTGGAATTTTAAATAACATAAATTACCTGATTAACACAATCATTATCATAGTAAATGTTTTAACTCATTAGCATTTTTTTAGGAATATAAAATCTTTGTTTTTTTTTAACGCTAATTGAATTTTTTAATTACGTAGAGGATTGGGTCGTATTGACCATTTCCTTGTGATTACTCATTTTGCACCATCCAGAGAACACGTGTAGAGTCAAGATAGGCTATGGATGCGAGCAACACTACCCGTATAACACTCTACGATCTTATTAGACCGGGAACTACGGTTTAAAGTGGATTTCGAGTCACTACAGACATCCATGGCACCACCGGGATTCGAACCCGAAACCTGGGGTACCGAGTGCCAGAGTGCTAACCACTGATTGACCACTAACCACCACCACACCTTGGCCATCAGCACCCCTAATGGTTTTTTTTTATATACAGAGAAATAAATTTTAAAACGCTCTTATAAGTAATTCCTGTAATTATCATTCATTTGATACAAAACATGTATTCTTTTCATTGTCTTTGAATGCAGTTTCCAGTTTTCTTAGTGAGTTGAACACTATAACAAACCAATTTAAAACATTAAGTAAGGGATGCTCGGATTACAGTCCTTGTTGTTGTACATTGTTTCCCTTTTAAATTCAATGTTTCTCTTTTTGGGGCTTACATCACCTTAGACATCATTTTTGCTTCAAAAATATATACGATATTTAATTTTATTCGAAAGCGATTATTAGATTTTGTTGGAAATCTAAAACAAGACAGCGGTAGTTAAATGAAAAGGAAATATTTAAGCATTAGAAAAATATTTTATTCTCTGTTATCAACTCAACTGTAAAACTTTAAAATAAATAAAACTTTAAAATAAATGTATATATTTTTATTTCCCTGAATTTTATAAAATATATATGTTTTCAGATTTAAATTTATTGTTTCTATTTTAAATACTGTAGAAAAGTATATCAACTTTTTAATGTGTATTTCTTTCTTGGGGTTTCTACAAAAAAAGTCTACCCCCATAAAAGTATGTCGATTTTATTTTAAACTAAGGTTAAAAAGAAAATGTACAAAATAATTTATTTTTTTCTTTTGCGTTGTCCGTTCACGATTCATTTCTTTTCATGTCAATCACTTTAAATATTTCTGAGCCCTTTAAAACCTCGTAGAAAGGAAAAAAAAAAATCCCTCTCTTCTTTACAAGTGTCAAAATCTTAACAAAGCTTCTTCGTCGAAAGACACACCCTAGCGAAACTCATTTGGGGGAAAAAAAAAGTAAATAAAAGGGAAAAACAAAATAGTTCTAGTTTAAAGTAAAGGAAAAGTTTTTGAAGAAGAAAAAAAAGGGAAAAGTGATTGAAAAATCAAGCAGGAAAAAAATCTATAAAAATTGAACTTTTGTTCAATTTTTCTCCCTTTTTTTTTCCCCTTGTCTCTTGGTCTCTGACTTTTTGCATACCTTAAAAGTTATAATAGAGTTTTTGATTTTTTTTTTTTTAAGAAAAGAAAAAAAAATTCTCCTTTACCTCAATAAATTGTGTATTGGTATTTTTATTTATTTCTTTTGTTTTTGCTTGTTGATTTACAACGATACGGTTCTCTGAATATACATTTATTTTTAGCGGAAAAAAAAAAGATGCCAGTCCCGAATCGATTTTCTAAATAATGTAGGAAAACTGGAAAAATGAAAATAAATTTGTTATTGTTTTTTACTTCTAATGATTAAGATGCCAATGGATATTCGAATGTTATGAAATAAACAATTTTATTTCATTTGACTCAGCAATGAAATTTCTTCTTCAGACTGGAAAAAAAGACGAATGATTTTATTATTTTAATTTACTTTCTGTTTAAGCTTCCATCAATTTTTTGTTTGATAATCGATGAGGCTTATATTCTATTTATACATTTTTTTTAATGCAGCTGGCAAATACTTAGACAGTTGTCATTTTATGCCTTAAGGCAAGCTCAGCACCGACGTTACTCACTTAGCCCTACCCAGGAGGTGCGTGCAGCTTGAAGATAAGCCACGGACGCGGAGTAACAATACTTCGCAATGCTCTACGGTCATGTTAGACTGGGAACTACGATTTAAAGTGGATTCCGTTCCACTACAAACATCCCTGGCACCACCGGGAGTCAAACCCGAAACCTGTGGTACCGAGCGACAGAGCGCTAGCCACTCGGCCATTAGGCATATAACATTAACAGCTTTTCTACAGATGACAAGGGAAGGAATTTTAAGGATAACAGCCTGCAGGTATGTATCAAATGGAAGAGAAACTGCTCTTACAATCGATGCAAGACGCTTTAAAGATACTTTCCTCCGAGTCTCCTCGTTTCTGTAAGCAGCGACAGCAATAAACGCCATCAGCGGATTAGAACCTGAGCCCTTTCCCGTGCTAACTGTGGAACGAAATGGAAAATTTTCTTTTAAATCCATAAATATACCTTTTAGTTCTGTAGCTGTAAAAAATTATGCAGTATTTGATTGTTTTAAAAAATTCTAATATTCTATAAATAAAACAAATTGATCATGATAAAATATCGCTAATAATCGATAGTTATATAAAAATATCGCCAGAGTCATCATTCAAAAATGATTTGCCCTTAACCGATGTTGAACTTCTCGGTATCACCATCACAATTTAGAACGAGCATCACAAAGGGTAGCACCAAGCAGCGTTCCTTTTTCCCCCACATTGCTTAGCAATCGCATTAGAGCATAGCAACACTGACTCATAATCACAACTTTAGAAATTATTTTGATCACGAAACGTGAGTGGAAATTCCACTAGAAATTCTTCACGAATCATTCTATGAAGGATTATTCTTTCCTGAAATGAAATTCTACATTGTTTGTTCTGTGTCTTTTTTTCTCTATTAACGATGTGCACATGTCTGAGAGGAAATCAGTTCTCAAAGAATTATGACTATGTATAAAGTCGAAATTAGTCAACTGTTTTCACTTTGTATAAGCAAATGTGACTGAGTGACTATCAAAATATATATTTTGCAATGGTAAATTTTATTGAAGAAAAAAATATTAATATTTAACATTGACAAAAATTTTCAAGAGGATAATATCGAATGTCAATAATCACGGCTTTAAGCCTACAAGTATTCTACAGCAAAAACCTTTTCAAACAAGCAAACCTACAGCAAAACAAGTTTGTAACCTATGTTCCATCTGCGCAACCATGTTTCCTCCTATGCACTGCAAAGAGCGCCCCTTACGGAGTACTGAAGAAATCATCAATAGGCAATGAGACTCACTAGTTTGGACGTACACTAAAACAGCCGCTGCAATTAGTTACAAGCTCTCATCCCGAGAGTTAGAGGTGAAATTCTTCCACTAATCTTTAATTAGGTGTCTTTGAATGAGTTATATGTTGCATGTTAATTATTGCACGTAAGTCGTGTTTACGTGCTTGTAAATAAATTGGTGTGTTCTTCAAGCCGACCACACTCAGATCAGCTGCACACACAAACGACATCTACTACAAATTTAAAATTTATTAAAACAAGTTTTTGTTTGGAATTATTTCATAGCATTTGGTTATGCATCGTAAGTTTGGAAATAAAAATATTGTACCTTTTAATTAAGTAAGGTTATATAGGAAAAGCAAAGTAGTAATCTCAGAACTTTTAAAACCATACACATAGAGGCTCAGTGGTAACTAATTCGGATAGCATTCAAGGAAAAGCAGACTCAAGTCCACTGGTGGCGTTCATTGTTGTCACTACTTTTAGAAACAAGAATACTCGAAGATTATAATCATTTCAAATCATTCAGATATAATTTCCAATTAAACAATGGGAAAATTGTTTATCATTACGATTACATGAAATTATCTCGTAAATTAGCGCCTTGTTGAACAATAAAAATAAGATGATTTCCATGAAGAATTAATTTTTTTCATACTGATGTTGTTCCCGAAATTCAACAATTCAACAACTGCTGATGGATTTGAATCGAACTGCAAGACACTACAGTGCCACTAACCTTGAAATCATTATGTTATTATTTTTCAGCATAAATATAAGGTTCTTAAGTCCCAAAAAGTAAATTATATTTGAATCTTATAATATAGGATGGAACATACTTGAAGTAAACAGCTTTAAAAAAAAAATGCAAATATTTTGCAGGGGATATATATATAGATATATATTACTTTAACAATTTTAAAGTAAGGACTCCTCCCAACACAAACTTTTACATGAATGTCCCGTCTTCAAAAATATTTGTAGTGATTGCATTTCACCACCAAAAATTATGATATTGGTTATGGCAGACCGAATTATCTGATGAGTTGACTATAACTAAAAATCACCAGAAAACTCTTGTAATCAAAATGTAACGCATTGTGCAAGTAAAAGATTAAGAAAAACAAACAACTTCTAGATAATCATCCCTTAAAATTTGGATGGAACTTATGAAAATCACGCGTTCACTGCGATTCTTGTAATAGGTCCAAGATTGAATACTGATTACAGAACGTCGATAGCAAACAATGTTTAGTATTTCATCTTGACAAGACAGGGAAGCATTAAACTAACAGTTAACATTATTAATAATTAATAATAAGTACATTATTATATTTATTAATAATTACCATTATTTATAAAAACATTGCATAATCATTAGTTAGGTTTGGTTTGTCGCTCTACGGTCATCTTGTGCATACGAGGGCTAAACAGACAGGGACCTACAGTTTAAAATGGATTCCGAACCATTTACTAACATCCCTGCCACCGCCAGGATTCAAACCTGAAACCTGAGATACCAAAGGCCAGAGAGAGTAGCCACTTGGCCACCAAGCTTATAAACAAATTACTTATAAGCAAATTTGCAATTAGTATTCAAAATGGGATAATTTATTTCAATTATTCATAACTCCACTGAAAATTGATTATTGTTGGTGCAATATTATTGCTATTACTTAATTATTAATATTCAATATTCAGATATGAATTGAGACAGCGAAGCGTCGAACTATGCTATATATTTTGTATTAAACTCCACTACCTATTTTGTATTTATAAACATTTTGAAAAATTAATAATTAAGAATGAATACTTCATTTTAATGATAATTTAGCATCCTCATCCAAGAAATCATTTGCATCCCTAAATGACATTTAGTAGAGATTGCTTTAAATAATATTTGATAAAAAAAGCCTTTTACTCAAAATGTATTTTATATGGAAAATATAGACACCTCTTGTCCCCCCGAAAACTTTTCAGGGATGATACATCCCTAAAAATCTATGGTATGGATTATGGCCCACCCCAAAACTATTTGGTCCATCCCATTATCTGATGAGTTTTCCATAACTGATCAACCAGCCGAAAACTCCCCAAGTAATCGAAGTTTTCGCTTCGTTGAGGAACAAACGAAGCCGAGCCGCATCCACTCAGTCGAAAGGAACGTTATTTGTTCGCTAACGAACTTTGCCGAACATCACCAGGGAGTTCAAACCATCGCCCCTGCCTTCCGAACACGATTCGTTGCACACCCCACCAGCGAACAAATTGATTTAGAAGCGTCTTCTATCAAGGACGCAGTGGAGGATGTCAGGGATCCAAGAGGCGTGAACTGACATCAGAATCCCTCCTCCCATTCCAAATCGTCCGGCATCTTCCGGACTATTACATGTTCGGATTCACTCGAATAAGTTCCAATAAAAATGCACCCATTTAGAGCTCATATGGGAGAGCTTCACGTGTTATTTGATGTTTTCATCATAAGGAATTGACTAAAATGGGCCCCAATGTAAGTGAATTTAACGTGAATGCCAAGCGTTAAGCTATCAGATGCACATGGGAATCATTTGCATTGTATGAAGACTAGGGCCATACTGAAGACATATTCCTGGTTAGGAGTAAATTGTATGCGGACAACCAAGCATTTCTTTGTCAAGTTAAGGTGACATCTATGCGTGCGTATTTAAGTTCAAGATTTTAATCAATAAAAAAAACACTAAGCAATCAACTAAACTAAACTTAATACTAAAGTCTGAATACTATTTACACTTATATTTTCGTTACAAATAAAGGATTTCATAGATTAAATAAATAATAATAATGATTTCATTATGTATTAAACAAAAACTCTAGGCCAGGGGTGGCCAACCCACGGCCTGCCTTGAATATTTTTTCCGGCCCATGAGATTAATCACACTTTTACAAAATATATTTAGTTTATAATGGTCAAAGTAGTGAAAACCAATGTATTAAAAAAATACACTGTGTGCGCATTCATGTATTCAAAAATTACCTGTCGAAATTCTGATAAAAATTAACTTTGATTTTTAAAATAATATTCTTGCGAATATATGACAGATATTGATTATTTTTTTATGAGTGCAGAATAATTAAATTATATTCTTGGAACATCTAATATAGCATGTTTTTATGTTTCACTTATTCAGTGACCTTAGTCACTTTGTGATCATCCCTAGATACGCACAATTTATTGTTGATAGCAGAGGAAACCAGATTCTTAGTTGAAGTTGTTAGCGCTTTTGGTTCAACTTACACCTGCGAATCTTTATTTTCGAAATGAAATTGACCAAATACAAAACACGCTCAAGCATAACGGACGCTAAACTGCAACACCCATTACGATATGCAAATACTCAAATTGAAATTGATTTGCAAAAGGTAAGTGAAGAGTGGATAATTATATATCGCACCAGTAAAATAAAAAATTTTTTATTGATTTCATTTTTTTTTTATTTCGTTTATATTTATTTATTTTTCATATTTCATTTTTAGTGTTATATATTTCATTACAATATGTTATGTTTAGTACCATTATTATAATATTATCTATGTTTACAAGTAAGAGTAATAGTAAACAAAAAATAATAACTCATTATATTTCAATTTTTCGCTCCAAAAAATATGTCTATAGTGGGTCTAAATCTAATAGTAGATATTTAATTTTATATGCGGACAGCGGAGTTCTGATGCATTTCCAAAGTGGCCCGCAAGAGCGTTTGGGTTGGCCACCCTGGTATTTAACGTGAATGTCAAGCGTTAAGCTTGCAGATGCAAATGGGAATCATTTGCATTGTATGAAGACTATAGGGCATACTGTAGTGCATAAGCGGATGAAGACGAATTCCTGATTATGAGTAAATTCTATGTGGATTGGAAAACATTTATCTGTCAAGTTAAGGTTGACATGCTATGCGTTCGTGTATAAGTTCAAGTTTTTGCGTATAAAAATGTAGCATATTGTAATCAATTGTGACGTTAAAGGGTTATATAATTCATAATCCGATTATAGATAATGAGTAAATTATATATGGTTTAAAAGAGATTTACATTTAAAATAGACATGCTATGAGTGCCTGTAAAAGTTCAAACCTTTGCATATAAAAAGTGCAGCATATTGTAATCAATTGGGATGTGAAAGGGCTACAAAATTCGTAAACCCATAAAGACCTTTTCTTGATATGAGTAAATTATATGTGGATCAGCAGGCATTTCTCCATCTATAAAAAATTGACATGCATTGATTGCATGTAGAAATTCAAGGTTTTAATCAATAAAAAAGCACTATTTTAATACTAAAGTGTAAATGTTACTTGCACTTCTATTTTTGTTATAAATAATTAAATTGTAACATTTTATGTATTAAACAATAAATACTAGACTATTACTATTATCTATAACGTACAAATGTAAATCAACAGCCATTTTGAATTATTCTAAGTAAATCATAATGTAACATCAGATAAAGGCAGATTCCGGTTTCAAGTGTAAATTGCATTGGGGACTTTCGGTAAATGGGGTGTGGAAAATCATATCTAATACTTGTCTCTAACAAGCACTTGTATAACTGTACTGCATAATTACGAGTATGAGTAAACAGCATGTGGAACAGCTGCAATTTCCTTGAATAGTTATAACACGTGTGTCCATAATTCAAAACTCTTACCAATAAAATGCACTCCGCTGTGCGTGCTTGTAGTACTCAGGAGTGAATGTTTCATGTCCTTATATTTTCATAACCATAAAATAAATAAATCGGAACATTTCTCGTATTTATCATGAATGTCCGGCCTTAAACTATACGATGCAAATCAAGTGCGATTTGGATGTGTTCTGGGTAAAGCGTAATTTCGAAATCCACTAAAGGCAAATGAGTAAATTGCAAGTGGCACTTTCGATAAGTGGAGTTTGATTAGTCCTATCTAACACTTGTCTGTAAAGGGCACTAATCTGTTTAATTAAAATTGGGGCATGTTAGATTTGACCATCTAAGCCCTAGTTTTTGTTAGTTAAAAAATGTAGTTTGAAGTTTATATGTGAATTGTGTACTATATAAAAATTTTCTCAGTAAGAAATTAAGTTGATGTTTACTCCATAAGAAATAAATGGAAAATAAAATAATAAATGGATTTTTAAGTGGAAATAATTTGAAAAGTGGATAACCCTGTGTCAGGCTTTCGGTTATCAGATGCAATTATATAAATGAAATTGCACATAGTACATACATTGACAATGATAAAATCTTGGTTAAAAAGTCTATCAAGCCCCGTGTAATAACTTATGAAAAGATTCATTCTTTTGATATTATTATGAATGCGCCATGAACATTTTCATGGCATTTCACAACATTTTTCATAGAGGGTAAATTTTTAGATTTTAAAAATGAAAAATTGCCAACAAGAAGTTTGGAAGATTATAAGGTACAGAAATTATAACTTAGAAAGGTTGGAATTTACTGTTGTTATATTACTATTGTACTTTATGTTAAAAGTTGCAAATAATGTGATGCTTGTGTATTTTGGGCTGACTTGTATAAAAAATCTGTGTGAAGCCAAAATGATGGTATGTTAATATTTTCTCAATAACCATTTATGCTACCAAAGCATTCAATTTAAAGCACTAATATGAGTATTTATGTCTATAAACCAATACATAATCTTTCAATTTGCGAAAACAAATGCAAATTGCATTAGCAAGAAGTGACTTTTGTTCATGATGTAAAAAAAAAAAAAAAAAAAAATGCATTTTATCCAAAATATTATACTGCATCAAGTGCAAATAAGATAATTAATTATACTCTACACATTCAACGCATATAAACCATTAGTTTTCACTAGTAAAACGTAAATTAAACAATTTTTGAATAGGGCAATTTGACATGTATACATAGCTGACATATTTCAATTGTTTGTCTTTAATAGCAAATTAATTCCAAGGGAATAAAAATATTGCCCTTTAAAAAATGGCGAGTGGAATAAGTTCAGAAGAGTCAAATCGTTTAATCTAATGCAATTATAATTAATTTATTACCTATGTATTTTTAAATAATTTAGATTAAATATTAGAATACAAAAATTCTCAAATAATACAATTTTAATGTTAATCAATAGAAATAACATTTGTTTCGCTTTCAGAAAAATTTCTTCTCGACGGTATTTAATTTTATTTAACTAATTAACTCTTATTAAAAATAATAAACCTTTTAAATAAATAATTCTTCTTAAATGATAAATATTTTCTAATAAACAATAGTTAATGCAACAAAGGAATTTTTTTTAAATAATCATATAAAAAAGCATATAAGATAAGAAATAATATCATAAGAATATGAGCTAAGAAATAATAACATAGGCATTAAAGATAAGAAATAATATCAGAAACATGTAAGACCAAGTTTTTATATCACAAAGCACGAGGAGGATTATTTAATGAATGCAAATATCTCAGTGACTGAGTTCTTTTTAAATCTGTGAACAATGGTGGCTTCATATTCTACTCATGCTAAATCTGTGATGGGCAATGAGGATATAGTTTTCAGTAGGACTTTTACCTGTCTTTCTATGGAGTACGAGAGAAAACCCAGGAGATCTCCCTGGGTATTATGACTAACAATACGAGATGTTTTACACGTTATCACAATTGCTATAAAATTCTCTCTGAAGCCAGTTACTGCAATAGATGCCAGCGAATTTGAACCACCTGTACCGTAGGAGACCATAAGTTAGTCTGAGTTAATATATGCCAGTGTGTGAGTTAAACTTTAAAATGTTTAGATACTGTTCATGTGATCTCTAGGAAAATGCATATTTATTTCTGCATAGTATAGACTTTCCTTTTCATCTTAATATTTGTAGCGTTGTTATCATCTGCAATTGGAAAAAGTACTTTGACTTCCTCCCTCTTTTTACATGTAGGCAAGTTCTTTTCTGAGCCAAACGTACGTGTTCCATCCATCATGCTGTTTTAATTGTCATGTCACAGCCCGAAGTAAGACTTGCTTGTAAAAGATCCACGGACAAATGTCCAGATGCAGCTAACGCTCTGCAGTGTGCACACTTAACACCCCGCTCAATTTATTTGTTAACTAAATAGAAAGTTTTTCTTTCCATGTTTGGCAATAGAAACTTAGTGAAAAAACTTAGTGAAAAAAAAAAAATGTGAAGTTGGTTTCTCTTATGTTTGCAGAATATAAAGTTGTTTGCCATTTTTAGCAATACTAATTTGATTTATGTTCAGTAGATTAAATGGAAATTTAAATTCTATTCAGTTGACAAAATTGAAAATTGTTTTTGTTTTCGTTTTTATAGCAGAAAGTTGATTCGAAAATTGAATATGAAATGTTTTTTACACATGCTGTCGCAATTACTATAGAGTTCTCCTGTTTCTGAAACCAGTTACTACAACAGATGCCATCAGCGAATTTGAACCAAACCCCTCCTGTACTGTAGGAGGCCATAAATTGAGCTGAGTGAATATATGTCAGTGTGAGTTTAACTAAAATGTTTGACATAAAATGTTGTTTAGATATTGCTCATGTGATCACTAGGAACATGCATATTTATTTCTGCATAGATTGTCCTTATATCTTAATATTCGCAACAAAGTTGTCATTTGCAACTGGGCAATTACTTTGACTTCCTTCCTCTTTTACATGTGCTCCACCTCTTTTCTAAGCCAAACGTACATGCTCCATCCATCATGCTGTTTAAATTGTTATGTCACCTCCTGAAGTGAGACTTGCTTGTAAAAAGATCCCCCACGGATAAATGTCCAGATGCAGCTAATGCTCCGCTCTGAGCTGGTAGGCACACTAACACCCCGCCCAGAGATTGCCTAAAGTGATACGCCTAAAAGCTTTCAAAGTAGGAAGCACACAGCCCGAAAGATGGGTCTTAAAAGCCTTCCCTTTGATCTCAGCCCCAGATTAAAATTGTCGGCGCGAAGGACATTGATTATTCAGTGACTCATTAGTTAAAATTGAAAAGCTTCAAAAATTGCAAACCGTTTCTCCCAAGTTTCGATTCAAGATTCATTCTTGCAAAAGGGAGGATTTTGACACAAGAGCAAGTCTTTAGTTTGGGAATTCTACCATAGATAGATTATCAGCATGCTTATACTTTTCATGTTATTCAATGAGTTTTCCTCATGGATTGGCACACTTTTGAATATTTCCACGGCAACCAGTGAAAAACTTTTGTGGTAGAATTTATTTCTATTCAATTGATTAAATAAAAGTTGTTTTTAATTCAGTTGATTGATCATATAGCTTTTTTTTTCTTTTTTAATTTTTTTTTTGAATAGGGAAGTAAAATTTTATTTTGTTAACTAAATGGAAAGTTTTTCTATCCACTTTTAGCAATAGAAATTATAGTAGAAAAAATGTGAAGTGGTTTCAATTGAGTTTGCTGAATATAAAGTTGTTTGTCATTTTTGTAAATACAAATTTGATTTATATTCAGTAGATTGAATGGTAATTTAAATTCTATTCAGTTGACTAAGTTGAAAATTGTTTGATTTTTCGTTTTTATAGCAGAAAATTGAATACTAAACGTTTTTACACATGCTGTCGCAATTACTATAGAAATCTCCTGTTTCTGAAACCAGTTATTGCAACAGATGTCGTCAGCGAATTTAAAACAAACCCTCCTGTACTGTAGAAGACCATAAGTTGGGCTGAGTTAATATATGTAAGTGTGTGAGTTTATCTTTAAAATGTTTGGCTTCACTTTTAAAATATTACTTAGACATTTTTCATGTGATCACTGGAACATGCATATTTATTTCGGCATAGCATAAACTTTCCTTTACCTTTTAATATTTGCAACGATGCTGTCATTTGCATTTGGGCAATTACTTTGACTTCCTCCCTCTTTTTTACATGTATCTCTTTTCTAAGCCAAACGTATGCGTTCCATCCCTCATTCTGTTTTAATTGTTATGTCACCTTCCGAAGTGAGACTTGCTTGTAAAAAGATCCATGGATAAATGTCCAGATGCAGCTAATGCTCTGCTGTGTGTGCTCCAAGGCACACTTAGCACCCCGCTCAGAGATTGGAAGTGATACGCCTAAAAGCTTGAAAGCGGAGAGCACACAGCCCGAAAGATGGGTCTTAAAAGCTTCCCCTTGATCTCAGCCCCAGATTAAACACGTCGGCGCGAAGGACATTGATTATTCTGTGACCCATTAGTTAAAAATTGAAAAGCTTTAACATCGCAACCGTTCCTGTCCAAGTTTCGAGTTCAAAGGCGATTCTTGCAAAAGGGGAGGAGGATTTTGACACAAGAGCAGGACTCAGTTTGGGAATTCTATCATAGATCGATTATCAGCATGGTTATAGTTTTCATGTTATTCAAATAGTTGATCTCATGATTTGGCCACTTTTGAATTTTTTGTTGATAAAGTTTTCCATGGCAACCAGAGAAAAAACTTTTGTTGTATAATTTATTTCTATTTAGTTCACTGAATAATAGTTGTTTTTTTTTAATTCAGTTGAGTGATTAGAAGCTGAGAAATTTTTTTTTTTTTAACTATATGTGAATTTTTTTCCTTTCCATTTTTTGGCGATAGAAACTTTATTAGTAGAATAATGTGTAGTTGGTTTCTATTAAGTTTGCTGAATATAAAGCTGTTTGGTTATACTAATTTGATTTATAATCAGTAGAATAAATGGAAATTTAAATTCTATTCAGTTGACAAATTGAAATACTTTTGTTTTCGTTTTTATAGCAGAAACTTAATTCGAAAGTTGAATACGAAACGTTTTACACATGTTGTCACAATTGCTATAGAGTTCTCCTGTTTCTGAAACCAATTACTGCAACAGATTGCACCAGCGAATTTGAACCAAATCCCTAATATACTATACAAGACCATAAGTTGGTCTGTGGGAATATACGTCAGTGTGTGAGTTTAACTAAAATGTTTTGGCATAAAAATGTTGTTTAGATATTCTTCATGTTATCGCTAGGCACATGTATAGTATAAACTTTCCTTATATCTTAATATTAGCAACAATGTTGTAATTTGCGACTGGCCAATTACTTTGACTTCCTCCCTCTTTTACATGCGAGCCATCCTTTTCTAAGCCAAACGTACGCGCTCCATCCATCATGCTGTTTTAATTGTTATGTCACCGCCTGAAGTATAAGACTTGTTTGTAAAAAGATCCACGGATAAATGTCCAGATGCAGCTAATGCTCTGCTGTGTGTTCCGAGGCACCCTTAACACCCCGCTCGGAGATTGGGAAGTGATACGCCTAAAGCTTTGAAAGCGGAGAGCACACAGCCCGAAAGATGGGTCTTAAAAGCCTCCTTTGATCTCAGCCCCAGATTAAACACGTCGGCGCGATGGACATTTATTATTCAGTGACTCATTAGTTAAAATTGAAAAGCTTTAACATCGCAACCGTTCCTGTCCATGTTGGCGAGTCAAAGGCGATTCTTGCAAAAAGAGTGGATTTTGATACAAGAGCAAGCCTTAGTTTGGGAATTCTTACCATAAATCGATTATCAGCATGCTTATACTTTTCATGTTATTCAATGAGTTCTACTCATGGTTTTGCAAACTTTTGAAATTTTTTTTTTTGTTGATAAAGATTTCCATGGCAACCAGTGAAAAACTTTTGTGGTAGAATTTCTTTCTATTCAATTGCGTGAATAAAAGTTTTTTTTTTTAATTCAGTTGACTGATTAGACCTTTTTTTTTCTTTTAAATTATTAGAATAGAAAATACAATTTTGTTTTGTTAACTAAATTGAAAGTTTTTCTTTCCATGTTTAGCAAAGAAACTTTAGTAGAAAAATATGAAGTTGGTTTCTATTAAGTTTGTTGAATATAAAGTTGTTTGTCATTTTTGGAAATACTAATTTGATTTATATTCAGTAGATTAAATGGAAATTTAAATTCTATTCAGTTGAAAAAATTGAATACTGTTTTGTTTTTATAGCAAAAAGTTATACGAAAATTGAATACGAAACGTTTTACACATGCTGTACCAATTGATATAGAGTTATCCTGTTTCTGAAACCACTTACTGCAGCAGATGCCTTCAGCGAATTTGAAATAAACCCCTCCTGTACTGTAGAAGGCTATAAATTGGGCTGTGGGAATGTATGTCAATGTATGAATTTAACTAAAATGTTTTGCATAAAATGTTGTTTAGACATTCTTCCTGTGATCGCTAGGAATATGCATAATATACATTTTCCTTTTATCTTAATATTTGCAACGATGTTGTCATCTGCTACTGGACAATTACTTTGGCTTCCTCCCTCTTTACATGTTCCTTTTCTAAGCCAAACGTAAGCGTTCCATCCATCATGCTGTTTTAATTGTTATGTCACCTCCTGAAGTAAAACTTGCTTGTAAAAGATCCACGGATAAATATCCAGATGCTGCTAATGCTCTGCTGTGTGCTCGGAGGCACACTTAACACCCTTCGCTCGAGATTGGAAGTGATAAGCCTAAAAGCTTTGAAAGCGGAGAGCACACAGCCCGAAAGATGGGTCTTAAAAGCCTTCCTTTAATTTCAGCCCCGGATTAAACACGTCGGCGCCAAGGACATTGATTATTCAGTGACTCATTAGTTAAAATTGAAAAGCTTCAAAATCGCAACCGTTCCAGTCCAAGTTTTTCGATTTAGAGGCGATTCTTGCAAAAAGGGAGGATTTTGACAAGTCTTAGTTTGGGAATTCCTATCATAGATCGATTATCAGCATGCTTATACTTTTCATGTTATTCAATGAGTTCTCATGCTTTGCATACTTTTGAAATTGTTTTTGGTGGTAAAGGTATAAAAGGTTTCAATGGCAACCAGTGAAAGCTTTGGTGGCAGAATTTATTTCTGTTTAATTGACTGAATAAAATTTGTTTTTAATTCAATTGAATGATTAGATATTTTTTTTTTAATATTTTAAAACAGAAAGGAAAATTTATTTTGTTAGCTAAATAGAAAGTTTTTTCTTTCCATGTTTAGCAATAGAAACTTAGTGAAGTTGGTGAAAAACTTAGTGAAAAAAAAAGTGAAGTTGGTTTCTCTTAAGTTTGCTGAATATAAAGTTGTTTGTCATTTTTTGCAATACTAATTTGATTTATATTCAGTAGATTAAATGGAAATTTAAATTCTATTCAGTTGACAAAATGGAAAATTGTTTTGTTTTCGTTTTTATAGCAGAAAGTTAATTCAAAGTTGAATACGAAACGTTTTACACATGTTGTCGCAATTGCTATAGAGTTCTCCTGTTTCTGAAACAAATTACTGCAACAGATTGCACCAGCGAATTTGAACCAAATCTCTCCTGTACTGTAGGAGGACATAAGTTGGGCTGAGTGAATATATATGTGAGTTTAACTTTAAAATATTTGGCATAAAATGTTTAGATATTGTTCGTGAATTCACTAGTAACATGCATCTTAATATTTCTGCATAGTATAAATCTCCTTTTATCTTAATATTTGCAACTGGGCAATTACTGTAACTTTTCTTTTTACATGTGGGCCATTCTTTTCTAAGCCAAACTTTCGTGTTCCATCCATCATGCTATTTTAATTTTATGTCACCGTCTGAAATAAGACTTGGCTTGTAAAAGATCCACGGATAAATGTCCAGATGCAGCAAATGCTCTGCTGTGTGCACACTTAACACCCTTCTCGGAGATTGGAAGTGATGCGCCTAAAAGCTTTGAAAGTGAGAGCACACAGCTGGAAAGATGGGTCTTAAAAGCCTTCCCTTTGATCTCAGCCCCAGATTAAACACGTCGGCGCGATGGACATTGATTATTCAGTGACTCATTAGTTAAAATTGAAAAGCTTTTAACATCGCAACCGTTCCTGTCCAAGTTTCGATTCAAAGGCTATTCTTGCAAAAGTGAGAAGTTTGACACAAGAGCAAGTCTTAGTTCGGGAATTTTACCATCAATCGATTATCAGCATGCTTATACTTTTCATGTTTTTCAATGAGTTCTTCTCATGGCTCAGCAAATTTTGAAATTTTTTTGTTGGTAAAGTTTACCGTGGTAACCAGTGAACAACTTTGTGGCAGAATTTATTTCTATTCAACTGACCGAATAAAATAATTAATAATTTTTAATTCAATAGACTGATTAAATAGTTTTACTTTCTATTCTAAAAAGTAATTTTAAAAGTAAACTTTCTATTCTAAAAGAACAGAAAGTAAAATTTTATTTTGTTAACTGAATGGAAGTTGTTTTTTTCATTTTTGTCAACAGAAACTTTATTTCTATTCAGCCGAAAAATGTGAAGTAGGTTTCTATTACGTTCGCTGAATATAAAGTTGTTTGTCATTTTTGGCAATACTAATTTGATTTATATTCTGTAAATTAAATGGAAATTTAAATTCTATTCATTTGACAAAATTGAAAATTGTTTTGTTTTCGTTTTTATAGCAGAAAGTTGATTCGAAAGTTGAATACGAAACGTTTTACACAGGTCACAATTGCAACAGAGTTCTCCCGTTTCTAAAATCAGTTACTCCAACAGTTACCATCAGTGAATTTGAACTAATCCTGTCTTGTACTGTAGGAGGACATAAAATCGGATAAGTGAATATATGACAGTGTGAGAGATTAACTAAAAATGTTTGGCATAAAATGCTGGGATATTGTTCATAAAATCACTAGGAACATGCATATTTATTTCTGCATAGTATAAACTTTCCTTTCATCTTAATATCTACAACGATGTTGTCATTTGCAACTGGGCAATTACTTTGACTTCCACCCTCTTTTACATGTTGGCTACCTCTTTTCTAAGCCAAACCTACGTGTTCCTTCCCTCAGCTGTTTTAATTGTTATATCACCAACCGAAGTAAGACTAGCTTGTAAAAGATCCACGGATAAATGTCCAGATGCAGCTAATGCTCTGCTGTGTGCCACTTAACACCCCGCTCGGAGATTGCAAGTGATACGCCTAAAAGCTTTGAAGAGGAGAGCACACAGCTGGAAGGTGGGTCTTAAAAGCCCTCTCTTTGATGCCAGCCCCAGATTAAACACGTCGGCGTGAAGGACATTGATTATTCAGTGACTCATTAGTTAAAATTGAAAAGCATTGAAATCGCAGCCGTTCCTGTCCAAGTTTCGTTTCAAAGGCGATTCTCGCAAAGGATTTTGACACAAGAGCAGGTCTTAGTTGGGGAATTCTTATCATAGATCGATTATCATTATGCTTATACTTTTCATGTTATTCAATGAGTTCTTCTCATACTTTGCCCACTTTTGAAATTTGTTTGTTGATAAAAAGTTTTCCATGGAAACTAGTGAAAATTTTTGGGTAGCATTTCTTTCTATTCAATTGATTGAATGAAAGTTGTTTTTAATTTAGTGGAGTGATAAGAAGAAAAAATTTTTATTTTTCAACTACATGTGAAGTTATTTCCTTTGCACTTTTGGTAATAGAAACTTTATTTCTATGCAGTAGAAAAAATGTGAAGTTGGTTTCTATTAAGTTTGTTGAATATAAAGTTGTTTGTCATTTTTGGCAATACTAATTTGATTTATATTCAATAGATAAAATGTAAATTCAAATTATATTCAGTTGACAAAATTGAAAATTGTTTTGTTTTTAGATTTTATAGGCGAAAGTCGATTCCAAAATTGAATACGGAACGTTTTACACATACTGTCACTATTGTTATAGTGTTGTCCTGTTTCTGAAACCAGTTACTGCAACACATGCCACCAGTGAATTTGAACGGAACCACTACTGTACTGTAGGAAGCCATAAATAGGGCTGATTGAATGTGTCAGTGTGTGAGTTTAACTTTAAAATGTTTTGCATAAAATGTTGCTTAGATATTCTTTATGTCATCTTCTAGGAACATGCATAGTATAAAGTTTCCTTTTATCTTAATATTCGCAACAATGTTGTCATTTGCAACTGGGCAATTACTTTGACTTCCCCTCTCATTTACACGTTGGTCACTTAATTTTCTAAGCGAAACGTACGCGTTCCATCCATCATGCTGTTTTAATTGTCATGTCACCACCCGAAGTAAGACCTGTCTTTAAAGATCCACGGATAAATGTCCAGATGCAGCTAATGCTCTGCTGTGTGCTGCGAGGCACACCACCCCGCTCAGAGATTGGAAGTGATATGCCTAAAGGCTTTGAAAGCGGAGAGCACACAGCCCGAAAGATGGGTCTCGAAAGCCTTTCCTTTGATCTCAGCCCCAGATTAAACACGCCGGAGCGAAGGACATTGATTATTCAGTGACTCATTAGTTAAAATTGATAAGCTTTTAAAATTGCGACCGTTCCTGTCCCAATTTCGGTTCAAAGGCGATTCTTTGCAAAAGGGAGGGAGGATTTTGACAAATCTTACCATAGATCGATTATCAGCATGCTTATACTTTTCATGTTATTCAATGAGTTCTTCTCATGGCTGTGCACACTTTTGAAATTTTTTTGTTGGTAAAGTTTTCCATGGCAACCAGAGTTTTGAAGTATAATTTATTTCTATTTAATTGACTGAATAAAAGTTGGTTTTAATTCAGATGACAAATTAGATAGTTTTTTTTCTTTTAAATTATTAGAATAGAAAATACAATTTTATTTTGTTAACTAAATGGGAAAGTTTTTTCATTTCAATTTTAGCAATAGAAACTTTGGTAGAAAAAAAAGGTGAAGTTGATGTCTATTACGTTTGCTGAATATAAAGTTGTTTGTCATTTATGGCAATACTAATTTGATTTATATTCAGTAGATTAAATGGAAAATTAAATTCTATTCAGCTGATAAAATTGAAAATTGTTTTTTTTTTATAGTAGAAAGCTGATTCGAAAGTTGAATACGAAACGTTTTACACATGTTGTCACAATTGCTATAGAGTTCTCCTGTTTTGGTTTGGTTTGTCGCTTTACGGTCTTCTGTCAAACGAGGCCTTAACAGACCCGGACCTACAGTATAAAGTGGATTCAGAACCACTACAAAGATCCATGGCCCCTCCGGGACTCGAACCCGAAACCTGTGGTGCCGAGCGCCAGAGTGCTAGCCACTCGACCATTCAGGCCCTGATTTCACCTGTTTCTGAAAGGATTAACTGCAACAGATACCGCCAGCGAATTTGAATCAAACCCCCTGTACTGTAGGACCCCATAAGTTGGGCTGGGTTAATATATGTTAGTGTGTGAGTTTAACTTTAAAATGTTTGGCTTTAACTTTAAAATGGTGTTTAGATATTGTTCATGGGATCACTAGGAATATGCATATTTATTTCTGCATAGTGTAAATTGTCCTTTTATCTTAATATTTGCAACGATGTTGTCATTTGCGACTGGCCAATTACTTTGACTTCCTCCCTCTTTTTACATGTGAGCCATCTCTTTTCTAAGCTAAATGTACGCGTTCCATCCATCATGCTGTTTTAATTGTTATGTCAAGGCCCGAAGTAAGACTTGCTTGTAAAAGATCCACGGATAAATGTCCAGATGCAGCTAATGCTCTGCTGTGTGTTCCGAGGCACACTTAACACCCCGCTCGGAGATTGGAAGTGATACGCCTAAAAGCTTTGAAAGCGGAGAGCATACAGCCGGAAAGATGGGTCTCAAAAGCCCTCCCTTTGATCTCAGCCCCAGATTAAACACGTCGGCGCGAAGGACATTGATTATTCAGTGACTCATTAGTTAAAATTGAAAAGCTTTGAAATCGTGAACCGTTCCTGTCCAAGTTTCGATTCAAAGGCGATTCTTGCAGAAGGGAGGGTTTTGACAAGTCTTAGTTTCGGAATTCTTACCATAAATTGATTATCAGCATACTTATAGTTTTCATGTTATTCAATGAGTTCTCATGCTTTGCACACTTTTGAAATATATTTGGTGAGGAAGTTTTCCATGGCAACCAGTGAAAGCTTCTGTGACAGAATTTATTTCTATTTAATTGACAGAATAAAAAGTTTTTTTAATTGAGTTGACTGATTAGACCGTTTTTTTCTTTTAAAATTTTTAGAATAAAAAGGACAATTTTTATTTTGTTAACTAAATGGAATCTTTTGTTGCTTTCCAATTTTAGCAATAGAAACTTGAGTAGAAAAATGGGAAGTTGATTTCTATTAAGTTTGCTAAATATAAAGTAGTCTGTCATTTTTTGGCAATACTAATTTGATTTATATTTAGTAGATTGAATGAAATTTAAATTCTATTCAGTTGAAAAATTGAAAATTGTTTTTTTTTTTTTTTCGTTTTTTAGCAGAAAATATATTTCCTTTCAGTTGACTAAATAGAAAGTTTGTTTGAATAGTTATTTGGTTGCATAGCAGAATCAAAGTTGTTGTTAATTCAGTTGACTGATTAGATTTCTTAGAGTTGACTTAGATTGATGGATTTCTTAGCGTTCTCAGAGTTGACTGATTAGATATCTTAAACTGATGAGTTCTTTTAATTTTTTAAAACAGATAGTATAATTTTATTTTGTTAACTAAATGGAAACTTTTTTCTTTCAATTTTGGAAAGAAAAATATATATGCATATATATATATATATAATGGACAGTTCTATTAATTTTTTTTGCAAATTATATTCTTTATATCTACATTTAAAAATGATATTTACATAGTGTTATGCGTTTTAAAATAGAGAATATTTAAATATCTATATATTAACAAAACAATATACTAAAATCTATACTATATAATACTAAATTGTAAGCCATCAAAATATATTTATAATTTATACATCAAGTCACGACTAAATTAGCAAGATAATTACAGAATTATATTTTCGAAATATGATGTATTGTTGCCATAAAATATAAGAAGAAGGAATGATTTTTTTAGGCTACGCGTCCTTCAAGCAGAAATACTATGTAGCGTCATATTTAATATCATGGGAATTGCAGAAGCTCTTGTTTATGTATATATAACAACCCGAAATGGCATGGTTTATAGTATCCTGCGGTTACGTATTACTTGAAATATTACATACAGGATGTTATACTTGATACCAATCAGATGTGAATGTGAGACACTTCAATGTTTTTGTATTGCGAATCCTAGGATGGTTTCAGATACAATTTGATTATAGCGAATAAGAATAGTGACTTTTGTTCTGCAAAATGATCATATTTCTAACTGGCTTCTTTTCTACGCACACGCATATATATATATATATTTATGTATGCATGCGTGTGCATGTAAAGAAAGCGAATTGACCAAAGTAGAACTAAGAATGAGGCAATCAAAACCGAGATCATTTTGCAGAATAAAGGCCCCTATCGGTATTCGCTACACGCGAATTATATAAGAAACCATATACATATATTATATTCCGTACACATACTTTACAATTTGAACATAGTGTGGATTCTTTTCAATTATCGTAATTGCCTACCTCAAAAGATCTTCAAAGGAGGAAGATTTCACTCACCTGCAAGAAAAGAAAGTTCAATTAAATATAAAGTACGAAAAACGTAACATGTGTGACATCAAAATTTAGAGTTTAAAATTTAGAATTTTTATTTATTTAGAATTTAAATGACATCCAAATTTACAAATAGAAAATAGAAAATTGCAATAATATACATTTTTATTTATATTTTATAACATATTTTTGTTAAATTTTTTAAATGATATAAGTGACACGACGACTTCATATTCCGCATAATCATGATAAGTTCCTGAATTATTTTCAATTATAATGCAATGATGAAATAATTACTGTTAGGAAATTCGACAGGTATGAATTCCTTTTACCTTTTTTATCTTATGGAATATAGTGTGATAGTCTTTAAGATATGAATCTTAATTAACTATTACAACAGCAAATGTCAAAAACATTTGCAATTCTAACAGATTTTACGAAACTGCGCTGATTTATTTGTCAAAAATTACATTTATTTTAAATATTAAGAATTACGATTGGCATTAAGATTTCAAACAATCAATTTTCTATCGATTTTTTCTCTTTAATTATACTGCCCAAAACTTATTCAAACTATTCTTTGCATTAATAAACAAACTAAAACTTGTAGTTCTTAGATGCTACAAATTTCCATAGACTTCCTAACACACACAAACAGTATTTAAATATCAAAAGAGTTTTAAGCAATTTACTTGTCCTAAATTTGAAGAATGTATTCCTCTTGAATATATAAAAATGAAATGTTTGCACAAGCGAAATCCTTTGTGATTTAATATTTAAATTTCTGTGGAATTAGTTTCAACTTAAATCCACGTCCATTTAAACTTCAGCAATCTTTGATTTCTGATTCAAATAGAAAGCCAGATTAAACAACAGTACGACGGAATCGCAATTTACAGAATACCGAAAGCCTGTGGTACCGAAGGCCAGAGCGCCAGTCAATTGACTATCAAAAATGGACTGGAGTCAATTTCTTTTCCTTTTTTACCTTGTGGAATATAGTGTGGTACTCTTCACGATATGCATCTTAACTAACTAGTACAGCAGCAAATATCAAGAACCATTGAAATTCTAACATATTTTACCAAACAGCGATGTTTTATTTGTCAAAAATTACAATATTACGAATTACGATTTAAAACGACATTTCAAACAAACGATTTTCTATCATTTTTTTTTTTTAATTGCATTGCTCAAAACTTATTCAAACAAGTCTTTGCATTAATAACTAAGCGAAAACTTGTAAATCTTAGATGTTACAAATTTCCATATACTTCCTTCCTAACACACATAAACAATATTTAAATATCAAAAGAGCTTTAAGCCTTTTTACTTGTCCTAAATTTGCAGAATGTATTCATTCCTCTTGAATACATAAAAATGAAATGCTTGCACAAGCGAAATCCTTTGTGATTTAATATTTAAATTTCTGTGGAATTAGCTCCACGTAAATCCACGTCCGTTTCAACTTCGACAATCTTTGATTCCTGATTCAAATAGAGAACTAGATCAAACAACCGTACAAAGCAATCACAATCTACAGAATACGAATTCATTAACTCTAACCAACCGATAGCAGCCAAAGATTTTGAAGGTTATTGTGATATTTTAAAGTTTCTAGTAATGGACCTGGAAGTAAAATGTTAATATGCAGCGAATATTTGTAATTAATTTCCCAAAAACTGTAATTTATTTCTACAATGCAGTTTTCTAATTCAACTCTACATCAAGTCTTATGAAGCAAATTAAAAATTCACAATTAATTAATTCCTCGAACTTTTAAATACTGGTATATTCTCAAAATTTTACAAATAACATTTTTTCTTTCAAAATTAATTAGTTAGATTTAATCACTCTTCGAAAAATGTAACTTAATTTTTATCTCCAGGATTTAATTGGATCATAGGTTTTATTTTATGGAACTGTTTTAATTTAATTTATTTTATTTTACAGATCGGAGAAAGGTATAATTTGAGTGAAAAAAAAGGTAATAAAGATTGTGACGAAGGAAATACAAGTAACGATGAGAGAAAGACAGTTTAGATAAAATTGTCGTTTGGTTTGGTTTGTCATTCTGCGGTCATTTTGTGCTCACTATGGGCAAATTAGACTGGGACCTACAGTTTAACGTGGACTCCAAACCACTCACAAACATCCATGTCACCGCCAGAATATGAACCTGAAGTACCAAAGGCCAGAGCGGTAACCATTTGGCCATCAGCAGCTTCATAAATCCTTAGTAGTTAACATTTCAATTCAGAGCTCAAATATTTAAAATAACATTATCTGGCCTGAAAATAAATCTCAACTATACAAATTATTCTCGTAAGCCATGATACTTTGATCTTATTTGATGAAAACATTGTAAACAAATTGATATTGTATTGAAAGAAATGTAAACAAATTCCTGAAATTGGAAATTTTAGTGAATAATATGTGTAATAAACAAATAATTTATCTGTATGTATGTATCGAAGTTAAAACTGCTGTGCACCAATGAACTAATGTAGGGCGACTAACTAAAACTTAAATATTTTTTCATATAATATTTTATAATGATAATGTATTTAATTACATTTGTGTGATTTCGTTTGATTTGATACTGAGATGTAATTTCAAGCTTGTTTCCATTGGAATATATTATTTTGATATTTAATTTTGAAGATTAAATGATATAAAATTAATACAGATGATGCATTTTTATAGTGGCCAGTTGGTCATCGAAGGATACAAGTATTAATTTATGATCAATTTAATTTAATGAAACAATTACAAACAAAGAAATACAGCAGTTCTCTTTTAGTGATAGAAGTAATCCAAACAAAATGAAAAAAAAAGTGATTTTGTTTGTACTTTTGTTTAGCAATGCAAGCCATATTTGCAATTCAATTTCAAAAATTTCTTCAAAGTGCCAGAAAACGGAACCATTCCTTCCTGCAGGAAACAGAAAGGCTTTCAGCTGAGCTTTGGATGCAGCAATTAAGCAGTAAGGAGGCGTGGCTTTCACATGATTACTCAGCTTAATGAGCAAAAGAGAAGTTAACACCATTTGTGCTCCATACAGGTAGAAGTTCGTGCTTTTCCGTTGTGTTTGGAATTCTGCCCTTTATGAACTTCCGCTTTGCACCAACAAAGCATTGCATTCTTAGTCAGAGGTGGATGCCGATGAGATCCATGTGCACATTTTAGGGTTTTCATGAAGTGTGGGAGAACATTTATTTAGGATTTAATTTTATAACATATAACTTATCCATCTCCTATTTATTCATGTATTAAATTGAGATGTTTTTTGATCAGTAATGAAAATAATCGATATTTTTCAATCAATTAACTATTGCATTTTACAATGCGATGTAAAGTACCTAATTTTCAACAATAGTTAAAAATTACGCTGTTGTTTACAGAAGCAGATTATTTGCGTCCACAGATTTTCATGAATTTTATCGTGATATAAATCTATGCGCCAGTGCAAGTATCAAATTATTAAGCAGCAATTGTTAACACGATTTCTCACAATATTTCTGAGTTAATGAGTTGCTTCCAAGTAATTCTGATGTGCATGTACAATATCACAAGAGCTTTCACAAGAGCAAGGGGGTTCTGCAGTTATGCATTAAAGTATACATGTTATAACTTAGATATATATTATATTATTGTTCTGTTTGTGGTAAAATTATATCACTTTGATATATTAAATGAAAGACGGACATTTGATTTATAGGTGGTATGCTTTAATGCCATGTCATCAATGCATTGAAGAATGGACTTGGTGGAGATTACAACTGCGAATTTAACATCTATAGTATATTGCCTATTTTATGTGACAGCTATACAAGGCTAACTATGGATTTAATCGGCGCTATTCATATGTCAATTTCAGATGAACGGATGTTCAAGTAAACGGCATTGATATAGAAATCTGTTGTATTAAAACCAATATATATATTTGGCGGACAGAACATTTCTCAATGTAACTACTCTTAGGAAAGCTTGGTTAGTAAGCTGAAACTATTATTGAATTTAAATCTTCTATGTCTACACTTGAGATGTGTGACTAATCAACAGTGTCCTGCAGTGCGGGACGGACATTTCATGAGCTATCTACTTATGGATGGAGGGAAAGGGGAAGCTTCTGTTATGATGGAGCACCCGTAGGTAGAAGTCTGACTTGGCTCTGTGACACTCTTATATTGATATGAGATCAGGACATACAGCTTAAAGTGGATTCCAAATCACTACAAACATCCATGGCACCGCAGGTACTGAATCCGAAACCTGTGGCACCGAGTGCTAGATCGTTAGACAATTGGCCATTCAGGCCCCACACTTGAGATGTACATGATGAAACAGAGGGTGATAAATGGTAACAGTAGGCCATTTGGATTGTGTAAGTGAGAAAGAGGTTTCGAATGTTCTAAACACTAATCTTGGGGATACCCGTTCCAAGTAGTAGGGTAAAATGTGTCTACAGTAGAGGTGAAACCCCATGATGCTGCCTGGATAAGGCTGAATCTGTTATAATATGTCTTAATTGGGATAAATGATAGCAGATCAATGGTTCTGACATCAGATTTACGGCGTAGAAAAAAATATTAATATAAAAAGTTTAAACAAATTCAAATATTCTGGTACATTAGTGAAAGGTTGAATATACACCAATGGAATATTAAATACATGGTATTTTTCAAAACAATCTATGTAATGATTTAAAATGTGAACGGATCATCATCATAAATGCAGCCCTTATTTATCACACATCAGCCATTTATTCGTTCACAATAAGAGTTGTGTATGATAAATAGGGGCTAAGGGCTGTATGTGTAAATGGATTGAATAATGCTTCAAAAACTTTATTCAACCCATTTACACTCACACAAAACGAAACACGCCCTTGTATTTTAAGTTGATGCAAATAATGCTTGAGAACCGCAACAAGCAGCATGCAAATTACTTAATTTCATGTTGAAGTAATCACCGACATTACTCATTTCTCGGTAATTATAATATTCTCTGAAAGGAGTAAGTGTTCGTGAAAGGGGTGTGGTAATTTTTAAATACGACGAAAAAAGTAACGGACTGTTTACTTACTTATGTTTGCATGTCTTGAATTCGTAAAATGTGCACGTGCCCGTAACTAATTTAACATTCAAAATGGATGTCACTTGCTTAAACCATCCATCTTATAATATTAGTTAGTACATTTTTTTCCCTTCTATAATTTTATGCACAGAATGAGCATCAAAATGTTTTTCTACAAATTTGAGTTACAAATTTTTTTTCTAGAATTCTACTGTGACAAGAGTTTTAATAGATCATTAATTAATTTCATTAAATATTTGAAAAGGTTTATTCAGGCTGTTGGTTTTGTATATTTGTAGTTTAAGGAGGTATAAAAAAAACCTTATATGTATACGGAGGTATATATACCTGGTATACCATCATAGCAATATCAAACTTCAACCTGAAAAGTAGCAAAGGTCTCCACGAAAGATTTGGTTCAGTAATTATTTTTCACTCACCCTTTTCTCTCGCCTTGCTCCGATATATTGCCATCTTTTCTAATGCTTACAGAATCATTTTAAAGGACTTTTTAAGAGAAGATGTTGTTAGAAACTAAATTGTTTCTTAATTTCAAACGAAATCAATTGAATTAAAATAAATAATTCAATTAAAAATCAATTGAATTATACGAAAAAAAGTATTTAAAGGCTGATGAGAATAAAAATAATAATCATAAAAAAAGAATGGTAACTATATTGATAATTAAATGTATTTATTTTTGATTTAAGTTTCAGTTATTTCGTTCTTAAAAATTAACAGAATTTTTGTTACAGTTTGTTACGTTGCAAATTATAATGCAAGGAAACTTATACGCGGATTCAATAATTTTTGTTGTTATTGTTTTGTTTGTTCTGCTGTTCGTTTCAATTTCCGATCGTTTGTTCCCGTTTCGGTTTTAGTTACCTTTGCGGGCAACTCAGACGTCTAGTTCTATTCTTAGATTTTTAAATGTGACTTTCCAACAAAGCGCGAGAAATAAAAAGACGCGAAAACAGAAAACCGGTTGGTTAAAAAAAAAAAAAATAATAACAAACTCATTTCCGTTTGAATAGAAACGATGTGAATTTTTGTTTCCTCTCTTATTGCAATTATGCCGCAAAGATGTAACTTGGAGGCAGTTTTAATTTAATTATTTGTTGTTTAAATTAATTATATTGTTTCTTTTGATTTCAGAAAAACCTGTCTTTTTAAAAATAAACATTCTACTAGTCATAACATGAAAATATCATTAGAAGTTGCGAATATGAGGATAAGTGACTGCTTTATTAGAGATCCAGCATAATAACATACTTCGCATTTTCATGTCGACTTTTAAAACGCTATTCATCCTCACAAATAAGCAAATATAAATATTTGTAATATATACGTTCATGTGTACAGATGTTCTCTAGTTATGGAATACTAAGTAAATACTAAACTCTGACTGAAATGGCAAACATTTGCCAATAGCGAGGAATTTGGCAAAGCTTTTAGGAAGTAACAGAAATTTATGAAGAGTTAACAACTAGAGCAAACATTAAACATTTATTTTAGCATTATTACATATCTCTTTCATGTATACTAAAATAATAAATACAACTAGAATGAACTATTTTATGTGTAAGACTTTTGTGTCTCGAAAAAGCAAAGCAGAAACAATGTAGCTACTATGTTATTACTTTGTGCTGCAAAAGTAGTATGCATGTGGTTTTCGACAGCATAATTATCAGGTTGTTCGTTTTAACCTTTTATCATCAACTTAACCTCTTGAGGGATAATTTTTATAGTAAGAAAAAATTATTTAAGCTCACTTCCCTGTACCAAATCACTTTTAGTAATGTGTATATAATTTTGTTCATTCTGACGCAGATGCTTATGAACCTTCACAGCTAATGAATGTGGCTTTTTGCCTTTCCGTTGCCTACTAAAACAGTGTTTTAATTCTTTAAAAATATCACTAAAATAAAGAAAATATATTCACGTTGTTTCCTTTACCAACAAATTCATTTGGCTTTTGGCAAGAACTCCTTTTTTGGAACTGAAAAGTTTGCAAGACAATTCATGTGCAGAATAAATAAATAGACAAATATCACAAAATACAAGCTATGAGTTGGAGGTGTGTTCAGTTTTGTAAAAGGCTTTTTTTGTCAGTGTGAGTTCTAGTTTGAGAAGGATTCGGATTTTTGATGATTTCTGTTTCTGCGATTCCATCAGTCTTTTTCGTCGGTATTCGCTGCTCCTTTTCAGAGAGGCTTCGTATCTTAATTTTTCTGTGTTTCCATATATGTGCCATCATGTCATCATCTGTTCTCTTGTGATCCCTGTGTGCCATCATGTAATCAATTGTTCTCCATTGTAATTCCCGTATGGTATCATTTCATCAACTGTTTTCCATCGCGATTCCTTTGTACCATCTTGTAATCAGCTGCTTTTCATTGTGACTCTTGAGTACCATCATGTAATTAGGTGTTCTCCATTGTGTGCCCTCATGTCATCAACTGTTCTTCATTGTGATTCCTGCTCTCTATTCTTCTTCGTCGTTGTCTTTCAAGTTTTCTTTATTCCAGATTTCCGCCTTTTTTCAATAATTTTCATTGCTTAAATTCCTGCAGTTCTGTATTCCATATATCTATCTGTCCTCCTGTGTTTCAACCACTTGCTTCACTATAGCGTATTTTCATTTTTAATACTTTTAAAATACAATAGTTGAATTAAATATCCTGTAGGCGTATTTGAAGTTACAATTACATCTTGTGTGCATTATAATTTGACATTATCATTCCATCATTTTTAACCAAAAATTGCACTTAAAAATGTACTAGTAAGATATGGTTCATGAAAGTTTTGGGCAGTGAATAAAATACATAGTTATTAGTTTCTTGATGAAAAAAAAAAAAATTCATTTTAAAACGCCAACCATAAAAAAATTCAATTATTTTAATGTGTAATTCGTTTATACTCAAAGATATATTTTAATAAAAATGCGTATGCACTTTTTAAGCAGACATATTTTTCTGATATATATATATTACATCATTTATAAAAGATAAGAAATTTAAAATACGAAAACGAAGTGTTTTCGTAAGAAATTTATTAAAATTATTTAAAAAAACTTTTTAATTTCTTACGAAGCTATCTATAAACTTTGAAAGAAGCATAAAACTTGAAGGGCGAAAAGTATTAAAAGTTTCATTACATTTCTTTCTCAGTATCAAAAACCTCACATAATCAAAAATAAAAAAAAAAAAAAACATTGGATGGGGAAGCAAGGAGTAATTGTCCTATAAGTTATTAATATATTTTTCGTGATGCAAACATTTTTTTAAATGCATTTCATCATTATTAATTTTTTTTTTTTTGGGCTTCACTTTCAAACTGTGCACGACGCTTCACAAAAAAAAAAAAAAGATTCCAGTTAGTTAATGGATGATGGAAAAAGTAAAAAAAACAAACAAAAAAAACATACTCTTCGGTTTTCAAAAACAAGCTTCCATCTTTTTTTTTTTTTTTTATTTGGCGACAAAAAATTGAAAAATCAGTGTGCGAAGAGAGAAAAAATGCTAATGTGTCCAAACGGTGTATTAATTAGTTAAGAATATTAATTCAATGTGCAGTACTGAACAAGCTCGCCGCTATAATTCACAAATTAGTTTCTTTATTATTTTTTTCATTATTATTTTCCCCGAATAAGGTAATTAAATAACTTGATTACTCTCTTTAGTTAGCTATGAAACTTAATCTAAGACTCTCATCGCTTTTTTTTTTTATCATCATCATGTTTTGCACTTAATTGTTACTCCTGATCTGAAGAGGGTTGATGATGTTAGTTTATTAGTTGCAAAGTCCTCTTCCCCCAACTACCAAGAAATGTTCGAGATTAAGACATACTTCTTGACTTAATTTCATTCCCAAGGTATACGTGTTCGCCACTTTTCTTTTACCGTGTGAATGAAATAGCGTTGGGTTCGCTTTTTATTAATATGTATTTTTTATGATATGCAAATAGTCTTTAGTAAATAAACTGATTTGGAAACACATCTTTGAGATTCAATTAGAAAAAAAGGTAATTATAATGAGGAATTCTTTTTTGAGGAAAAATACATTTTTTTACGCTTGCAGAAATCAGACCAGAGAGGTGTAATTTATAATGTAATCAACTTCTTATGCCTTAAAGGTATATCGGGCATTTGTACATTGGAAAGATTTTCTTTTATGTTCGAATAGATGAGGATTGGATCCCCAAAAAGAATACTCTCAGAATTGTTCTTTCCATACCACAGTAGATTTTTAATAATATGCGTTTCTGTTATTCCATCCGTTCCATTCCATCCACCATTGCATTTTCACCGGTATCCATTGCTTCTTTTTTTTTAGAGGCTACGGGTCTACATTTTTCTGTGTTTCCGTCACGTCATCAACCGTTCTTCATTGTGATCCCTGTGTGCCCTACTATCATCAGCAGCCTTGATGAAATAGTTTGGTTTCGCTTTTTATTAATATATTTTTTGATGTGCAAGTAGTCTTTTGTAAATAAATCGATTGGGAAACAAATCTGAGATTCCATTAGAAAAATAGGTAATTATAATGAGGAATTCTTTTGAGGAAAAAATAAATTTTTAATACTTGCAGAAATCAGGCCAGAGCGGTGTAATTTATAAAATATTGGAATTTCTTTTTGCGTGGAAGTATATGGGACATTTGTAAACTGGAAAAACTTTCTTTTATGTTTGAATATATAAGGATTGGATCACCAAAAAGATTACTTTTAGAATTGTCCTTTTCATACTACAGTGGACTTTTGATAATTTGTGTTTCTGCTATTCCATCCGTTCCATTCCATCCAACATTACATTTACTGCTTTTTTGTTTGGGAGGATTCGGGTCTTCATTTGTCTGTGTTTCCATTACGTCATCAACTGTTCTCCATTGTGATTCTTGTGTTTACTAATGTCATCAACTGTTCTCCATTCTGATCCTCGTGTGCCATCACGTCCTCAACTGTTCTCCATTGTGATACCTGTGTGCCCTAATGTCATCAGCTGTTCTCCATTGTGATACCTGTGTGCCCTAATGTCATCAGCTGTTCTCCATAATCAACATAGTGTGCAATGTCAATAATAGTTCTCCATTGTGATCCCTGTGTGCCCTAATGCCATCAGCTGTTTTGTATTAGGGCCCTCTGGACCATCATGTCAGAAACTATTCTCCATTCTGATCCCTGTTATGTATTTTTCTTCGTCGTTGTCTTTCAAGTTTTCTTCATCCCAGAGTATTCCTTTTCCACTAATTTTCATTGCTTAAATTCCTGCAGTTTTGTATTTCTTCTAAATATCTGCTCTACTATATTTCAACCTTTTTCCACCATACAGAATATTTCCAATTTTTAAGATTTTAAAAATGTGCTTGAATTATTCTTCTGTTGATGTATTTTACGTTCCAAATACATCTTACATGCATTTTAATTTGATATTATTATATCGTTTTCAACTAAAATTTGCAATTAAAAATGTAAGATATGGTTTATGAACGTTTTGGTTGGTGCATAAAATACGTAGTTATTAGTTTCTTGAAGAAAAACAAAACATTCATTTTAAAACGCCGACTATAAAAAACCCCAACTATTTTAATATGTAATGCTTTTAAATTGAAAGATATATTTTATGATAAAAATACATATGCACTTTTGAATCATACATGTTTTCTAATACATATATTACATCATTTATAAAAGATAAGAAAGACGAAGTACGAAAGCGAAGTGTTTTCGTTAGAGATTTATTAAAATTATTTAAAAAAAACCACTTTTTAATTTCTGACGAAGCTATCTAAAGTAAACTTTGAAAGAAGCATAAAACTTGAAGGAGGAAAAAGTATTAAAAGTTTTCATTACTTTTCTTTCTCAGTCTCAAAAACTCACATAATTTAAAAAAAAAAAAAAAGCAATGGATGTGAAGCAAGGAGTAATTGTCGTATAAGTTATTAATATCTTTTTCGTGGGGCAAACGTTTTTTTTAATGCATTTCATCATTATTAATTTTTTTCTTCTTTTCTTTTGGGCTTCACTTTAAAACTGTGCACACTTCACAAAAAAAAAAAAAAATGATTCCAGTTAGTTAATGGATGATGGAAAAAGGTAAAAAAAAAAAAAAAACCATACTCTTCGGTTTTCAAAAACAAGTTTTCATCTATTTTTTTAATTTTTATTTTTTATTATTATTATTATTATTTTTTTTTTTGGCGACAAAAAAAATTGGAAATCAGTGTGTGAAGAGAAAAATGCTAATGTGTCCAAACGGTATATTAATTAGTTAAGAATATTGATTCAATGTGCAGTCGTGAATAAGACTCTCCGGTATAATTTGTAAATTAGTTTCTTTATTATTTTTTTTCATTATCATTTTCCCCGAATAAGGTAATTAAATAACTTGATTACTCTCTTTTAGTTAGCTATGAAACTTAATCTAAGACTCACATCGTTTTTTTTTTTTTTTATCGTCATCATGTTTTGCACTTAATTGTTACTCCTGATCTGAAGAAGGCTGATGATGTTAGTTTATTAGCTACAAGTCCTCTCCCCCACCTTCCAAGAAATGTTCAATATTAAGACAGTTCTTGACTTAATTTCATTCCCAAGGTATGCGAATTCGCCACTTTTCTTTTACCATGTTACTGAAACAGGTTGGGTTCGTTTTTATTAATATGTATTTTGTTAATATGCAAGTAGCCTTTAGTAAATAAATTGATTGAGAAACAAATCTTGGAGATTTCATTAGAAAAAAAGGTAATTATAATGAGGAAAAAAAAATACATTTCTGTAAGCTTGCAGAAATCAGGCCAGAGAGATATAATTTATAATGTACTGAATGTTTTAAGCCATGGAGGGATATGAGACATTGTAAACCGGAAAGATTTTCTTTCATGTTTGAGTAGATGAGGATTAGATCCCCAAAAAAAAGAATACATATAGAATTGCTCTTTTCCTACTACAGTGGAGTGTTGATGATTTGTGTTTCTGCTATTCCATCCAGCATTCCATTTTCACCGGTATCCACTGCTTACTTTTGAGAGGCTTCGGGTCTTCATTTTTCTGTGTTTCTGTGACGTCATCAACTGTTTTCCATTGTGATCCCTGTGTGCCATCATGCCATCAATTGTTCCCCTTGGTCACCCCTGTGTGATATCACGTCATCAACATTTTACATTGTGATCCCTGTGTGTCATCATACCATCAATTTTTTATCCGTTGTTATTCCTGCTTGTCATCATGTCATCAACTGTTCTCCATTGTGACCCTCTTCTGCCATTATGCCATCAACTGTTCTTCATTGTGATCCCTGTTCTCTATTCTTCCCCATCATTGTTTCAACTTTTCTTCATTCCTGATTTGTCCTCTTCCAATAATTTTCCTTGCTTAATTTTCTGCAGTTCTGCATTTCATCTAAATGTCAAATATCCTGTGTTTCAAACATTATTATCCTGTGGGCGTATTTTATGTTACAGTTACATTCTGTAGGCATTATAATTCGATATTATCATTCTATTATTTTCAATTAAAAAGTGCAATTAAAAATGTAAGATATGAGATTTTGATTTGTGTGCAAAATACATTGATATTAGTTTATTGATGAAAAAAATAATTTTAAAGCAATAGCAAATGCAACTATTTTAATATGTAATGTGTTTAAATTCAAAGATATATTTTAAGAAAAAAAAAAAAGCATATTCACTTTTTAAGCATACATATTTTTCAAATACCAATATTACATCGTTTATAAAAAGATAAGAAATATGGAGTACGAAAACGAAGTGATTTATTAAAATTATTAAAAAATTTTTTTTTTTTATTTCTTACGAAGCTATCTAAAGTAAACTTTGAAAGAAGCATAAAACTTGAAGGGGGAAAAAAGTATTAAAAGTTTTCATTACTTTTCTTTCTCACTATCAAAAACTCACATAATTAAAAAAAAAAGCAAAAATCAATGGATGTGAAGCAAAGAGTAATTGTCGTATAAGTTATTAACATCTTTTCTTGGTGCAAAAATTTTTTTAATGCATTTCATCATTATTAATATTTTTTCTTCTTTCCTTTTGGGTTTCACTTTCAAACTGTGCACGCTTTACAAAAAAATGATTCCAGTTAGTTAATGGATGATGAGAAATGAAAAAAAAAAAAAAAAAAAAAAAAACATACTCTTCGGTTTTCAAAACAAGTTTCCATCTTTTTATTTTTTTGGCGACAAAAATTGAAAAAATCAGTGTGCGAAGAGAAAAATGCTAATGTGTCCAAACGGTGTATTAATTAGTTAAGAATATTAATTCAATGTGCAGTCGTGGACAAGCTCTCCGGTATAATTTATAAATTAGCTACTTTATTATTTTTCATCATTATTTTACCCGAATAAGGTAATTAAATAACTTGATTACTCTCTTTAGTTAGCTATGAAACTTAATCTAAGACTCTCATCGCTTTTTTATCATCATCATGTTTTGCACTTAATTGTTACTCCTGATCTGAAGAAGAATGATGATGTTAGTTTATTAGCTACAAGTCCTCTCCATCCCCCCCCACTTCCAAGAAATGTTCAATAATAAGACATACTTCTCGACTTAATTTCATTCCCGAGGTATGCGTATTCGCCACTTTTCTTTTGCCGTGTTAATGAAATAGATTGGGTTCGCTTTTTATTAATATGTACTTTTTTTATATGCATGTAGTCTTTAGTAAATAAATTGATTGGGAAGCAAATCTTTGAGATTCCATTAGAAAAAAGGTAATTATAATGAGGAAAATACATTTTTTTACGCGTACAGAAATCAGGCCGGACCGGTGTAAGTTATAATGTATTGGAACTTCCTATGTCGTTGAAAGGATATGGGACATTTGTAAACAGGAAAGACTTTCTTTGATGGTTGAATTGACGGGGATTTGATCCCCAAAAATAATACTTTTAGAATTGCTCTTTCCAGTGCATTTTTGTTGATTTGTGTTTCTGCTATTCCATTCGTTCCATTCCATCCAACATTCCATTTTCCCCGGTATCCACTGCTTCTTTTTTGGGAGTCTTCGGGACTTCATTTTTCTGTTTCTCCGTCACGTCATCAACTGTTCTCCATTGTGATCTCTGTGTTCCATCATGTCATCAATTGTTCACCATTGTGATCCCTGCGTGCCTTGATGTCATGAGCTGTTCTCCATTGTGAACCTTGTGTGTCATCATGCCATAAATTGTTTCCCATTTTCAGCCCTCTGTGCATTAATATAATCAGCTGTTCTCTATTGTGACCACTCTGTGCCATAATGCCATCAATTGTTACCCATTGTGACCCCTGTGTACCATCATGTCATCAACTGTTCCCATTGTGATCCCTGTTCTTCCTTCTTCATCGAGTCCTTCAAGATTTCTTCATTACAGAGTTGTAATTTTCCAATAATTTTCATTGCTTAAATTCCTGCAGTTCTGTATTCCATATCAATAAAAAATCTGCAGTCCCGTGTTTCAACCGCTTCCTTCTCTACACTGCATTTTCATCTTTTAAGGCATTTAAAATACACCTAAATTATTCTCCTGGGTTCGTATTTTACGTTGTAATTACCTATCTTGTGTGAATTATAATTTGATATTATTATTCCCTCATTTTAAACTAAAAATTGTAATTAAAAATGTAAGTTACGGCTTATGAACGTTTGTTTTGAATATAAAATAGATGCGTTATTATTTTCATAGATAAAAAAATCATTTTAAAAACGTCAGCTATAAAAAAATTTTAACTATTTTAATACGTAATGCGTTTTAAATGCAAAGATATATTTTAAGAAAGGAAATGCATATGCACTGTTTAGTCGTACATATTTTTCTAATACATATATTACATCATTTATAAAAGATAATATGAAGTACCAAAACGAAGTATTTTAGTTAGAGATTTATTAAAATTAATGAAAAAAACTTTTTAATTTCTTACGAAGATAACTAAAGTAAACTTTGAAAGAAACATAAAACTTGAAGGGGGAAAAGTATTAAAAGTTTCATTACATTTCTTTCAATCTCAAAAACTGACATAATTAAAAAAAAAAATTAAAAAGGCAATGGGTGTGAAGCAAGGAGTAATTGTCGTATAAGTTATTAATATCTTTTTCGTGGGGCAAATATTTTTTTTTAATGCATTTCATCATTAATTTTTTTTCTTTTTTCTTTTGGGTTTCACTTTCAAACTGTGCACGCTTCAATAAAAAAAATTATTCCAGTTAGTTAATGGATGATGGAAAAAAAAAAAAAAAACATCTTCGGTTTTCAAAAACAAGGTCCCATCTTTTTTTTTTTTTTTTTTTTTTTTTTGACAAAAAAATTGAAAATCAGTGTGCGAAGAGAGAAAATGCTAATGTGTCCAAACGGTGTATTAATTAGTTAAGAATATTAATTCAATGTGCAGTCGTGAACAAGCTCTCCGTTTTAATTTATAAATTAGTTTCTTTATTATTTTTTCATTATTATTTTCCCCGAATAAGGTAATTAAATAACTTGATTACTCTCTTTAGTTAGCTATGAAACTTAATCTAAGACCTCTTCGCTTTTTTTTTTTATCATCATCAGTTTTGCACTTAATTGTTACTCCTGATCTTAAGAAGGTTGATGATGTTAGTTTATTAGCTACAAGTCCTCTCCCCCTCACTTCTTCAGAAATATTCAAGATTGAGACATACTTCGTGACTTAATTTCATTCCCAAGGTATGCGTATTCGCTACTTTTCTTTTACCGTGTTAATGAAATAGGTTGGTTTCGCTTTTTATTAATATGTATTTTTTTATATGCAAGTAGTCTGTAGTAAACGAATGGATTGGGAAATGAATCTTTGATATTCCATTCGAAAAAAAGGTAATTACAATGAGGAATTTTTTTGAGAAAAAAATATATTTTTACGCTTGCCGAAATCAGACCAAAGCAATGTAAATTATAATGTATTGGACATCTTTTGCACTGGTTGGAATTGTCGCTCTATAGTCATTTTTATTTGCACAGTTTGGGCTAAAAATTAGACCGGTACCTACAGTTTAAAGTGGATTCCGAACCACTAACAAACATCCATGTCTTATGCAATTTAAAGAGATGGGGCATTTTGTATAACGGAAAGAATTTCTTTAATGTTTGAGTAGATGAGGGTTGGATCCCCAAAAAGAATACTTTTGGGATTGTTCTTTCCAAATTGCAGTGGAAGATTATATTCGTAGTCATTGTAGTTGCTTCCGATAGTATTGCATCTTGAGTAATACTGAATTGGCTACACATGTGTTATTGTGAATCAGTGATCTCCAAAGAACTGTTCGCGGGATCCCACTGGAACGCACCATCAATCCACCTCCAGCTTGTTTTATTATTGTAAAATTTACAATGTAAGTTATACAAAGTAATAATCATAGGTATTTATGTAACGACTAATTTAGAAACACAATAACTGACAAACAAAATGAAAATTGAGCATTTTAATTTTAATTAATGATATAAGACTTATCCTTACAATAAGTAACATACATAGGTAATTCACATAATGAAATTAAACATTGGAATTGTGATAAAAGAGATTTAGACAGCAGTAACTGTCCACTGACAGCTGTTTGCAGCTGTGGATGAAGTTTACTAATGGAAATTATCTACAGTGACTTCAAATGCTCATCAGTTAATTTGGATCTGTAAATAGTTTTTGTATATTTTATTTTGGATAATGTTTTTCACACAGATAAATAGTTTTAAAGCTGAAAAATATCCAAATATATTTAATTCTTAATGCATCTAGCCTCAAATCATGAACATATTTCCTGTTCTGCATTTAAATTGCATTTTGCCTCAATATTGCTGCTTTTAAGTGATTTTTAAAATTAAAAACACGTTGCTTTTACTTTAAATGCTTTCTTGATCTGATTGAGATGAAATGTATGAAATAAAAAGAATTATTTCAAAATGACATGAATTCAGTTTTCATAATTTGTGTCATTTCTAAACTTTATTTAACATGAATTTCATAGAATATGGAATGAGTCACACTTTTAAAATTGCTTGAATATATTATTTCGTTTGGATTAGAAAACAATCAATAACTTTTGAACGAACACACCTTTTTTTTTTTTCAAAAATTCCTTTACGTTTATAATATAACACGGGAAGTCATTTCCTAATTTACATTTATTGCTAAATTTCGATTAAGACAATTTCCAAACTACATGAAAAAATGAATTATATTAAAAACATTTACTGTCAGAAATGAAGACATAAACTTTACATGGAAGCCTAAACCTTTTTATAATTCCTTCACTTGCAAGTGAGAAAGGGAGGGGAAATGTGACACTTCCAACGATGTCAGCATGGCATGTCAGGCGAAAGAAGAAATGCCAAAAATGAAAAAAGATGGATTGCAGTGATAGCTTTTTCGTGTCATATCAGTCTCTCAACCTCGTTCTGGAATTCTTGGCAAATGTGAGGAACGTGTTATCTCATAAGAAGACTTTAACTTACAGTGGAGGAAAAATGTCCTCCTATTCTTTCTTTCTTTTTTTTTTTTTTTTTTTTTTGACTGCAGATACATGGTTTTATCATTCATTCTAAGGGCTGAATGAAAACGCAAATGATAAAAAATGAAAAAAATTGCAAAAAATTTTTTTTTGAGATTGATTAAAAATTGAGAAATATTTTTGAAGACATATGATTAATAATTAACGTTAATAATAATAATAACGTTACTGTTTAAAAATTTTTTATCTTTGTTGTCAGTTCCTTTAGCAAATCTCATATTATAATAAGAAGGGCACAAACAATCTCAGTTAAATTAATTTCCTTAAATGCCCAGATTAATATGGCGAATAGAATTCCTGGCGTGTTATTGAAAGAATCTTGGTTTAAATCCCGATATCTGTTAAATCTGTAACATGGAACGAACTTCTACAAAATATGAAAGAATTAGTAGAATCATTCACAAGGCAAATGATAAAAAATGGCATTCATGGTATATATATATATATATATATATATATATATATATATATTTATATATATATATATATATATACATATATTTGTTTTTTTGAGAAAATATTTTTTAAAACATGGGTTTAATAATTAATGTTGGGGTTCTAAAAATTTTTTTTTCGTCATTGTCAGTTCCTTTAGCAAGCCTCACATTATAGGAAGGACAAAAGCAAGCTCTTGATAAATTAATTTCCTTAAATGTCCACATAAATATGGTAAATAGAGTTCCTGGCTTATTATTGAAAAAGCCTCTGTTTAAACTCTGATATCTATTTGTGTACATTAAATCTGTAACATGGAAGGAACTTCTACAAAATAGGAAAGAATGAGTAGAATCATTCACCCGGCAAATGATAAAAAATGACTTTCATGGTATTTTTAAACATTGGATTAATAATTATCGTTGGGGCTTTTAAAATTTTTTATCTTTTGTTTTCTGTTCCCTTAGCAAGTTTTATATTATATTAAGGCATAAGCTCTTGTTAAACTAATTTCCTTACATTTGTGTTTGAAAAAATAATCATATCTATTTTAAACCCTAAATCATTTACTTACTTTAATTTAGCATGTGTAGGTTAAATTTTATCAATAGAACTTATAATTAAGTTCCATTGATAAAATGTTAAGTGATGGCTAAATAAACACAACTGAACATTAAATAACAAATTTTTAGAAATTTGAAACAATAATCTGTTTACTTTCTGTAAGACAGACAATTCAAAAATTAAGTGCAAGTACAGACTGGGCATCGAAAATAATTAGTATTAACAACGTATATTTTATATCAGTTTTGAAAACATAATTAAAATCACGTGGAAAATGAACATTTGTTTTAAATCGAAAGTTTCTCTTGGTGAACTCATATCAGAACTTCTCATGTCCCTTTCTTGATAATAAAAAGTAAATTTCTTTCATTACACTTATCTCTGTTTCACTGCATGAACCTGTTAAACTTACTGCTCGGTGTATGATGTCTAACTAACTTCTGTCATACGAAGTAAGTAGGGATTGCAATATCGGACCAAAAAGTTCAATACCGGTATTCGGTATTTTTTAAGATATTAATACCGGGATACCGGTTTTAATACCGGTAGTAGAAATTTTAGAAAAAAAGAAAGAAAACACAGGTGCTTTTTTTGTTTTATTTGCCAGTTTTATTAGAGAATGTAAATATCACAAAAAAAATGTAAATTATAAATTATAACAGTATATAATGAATCGCAAAAAGGCAAAGGAACACCTTATTTATTTAAATTACAAAAAGTGCAAATATCACTATTCAGTCTGTGGCACTATTACAAATTTTTGAAATGTGATTTTAAAAAACATAATGCATCAATTGTACTATCATTAAGGCTGGAACGTAATTTTGTGCAAAAATTACCAGCTGTCGAAAACGCTCTTCAGCATCTACGCTAGTGGGTGGTATTGTTAGCAATGCGCGATATACTTTTTCCAAGTATTTACCTCTAAATCCCTCCTCTTCAAATAAATCTATTTCTCGTCTGATTGTTTTGGATATAGCTGATTTCTGTATTGTATTTTGGTTTGTTGTATTGTTTTTTTAGTTATCGCCAATTCTAATTTTTGTTCAAAAGACAATTCCTTTTCACTATCGACATTAGTGTCATCATCATCTTCGATAAATGTACATGATTCTTCTGAATGTGGATAGGTTTGTGGAGAATAGAATAAGAATAAGAATTTGTGATAGAATAAGAATTTCTAAGAATTCTTTCACAGATAAGAAATCTAAATTTCTAGTAAATACCGAAAAAACGGTATTTAAACTTGTGAATACCGGTATTACAAAATTGTACAAATGGCTCAAAATACCGGTATTCGGTATCCCGGTATACTTGTATTTCAATCCCTAAAAGTTAAGGCTCTCGTATTACAGTGATGTGAAACGGGTATTATCCTTAAAAACAGCGTTTACTTTACCGTTTCAAATTCGTGAATGGTATTAAAATGTTCTTGGATTTAACAGAGCCAATAGAATCTTAAGCAAAACATAATCACTGAATAGTTTCATGTCTTGCAGCTGCTCGCTTTCTGGAATTCTATTTGAGAACCAGAAATTCAGAAGATGGGCGCACTAATCTTTACGTTACACCATAGTTAGTATATAATGCTTAATAAAATATTCTAGAACTATAACATACTGCGTGTAAAATAAAAATATGAAGAAAACGACACTGTGTAAAAAAATTAAATTTCATTGTTTTTCTATGTTATTAAGCAGAAATGATAAATCTTGATAATGATAGAAGTTACGCTTTCTTAACTATGTAAAGCGTTTTCTTGCTAACATTCGAAGCGACCGACAAATTTAGCTCTTTGATATTGCTTTTATGGGCTGAATGGCCGAGTGGCTAGCGTTCTGGCGCTCGGTACCACAGGTTTCGGGTTCGAGTCCCGGCGGTGCAATGAATGCTTGTAGTGGTTCGGAATCCACTTTAAACCGTAGGTTCCGGTCCTAATAGGATCGTAAAGCGTTGCAGGGGGCATTGTTACTCCGCGTCCGTATTTTCAAGTTACACGCGCCCCTAGGTAATGCGAAGTGAGTAATGTCCGTGCAGCGCTTGCCTAAGGCATCCAAGGCCAAGCAGTTTAAGAGTTTGCCAGCTGCATTGGAACAAAAAATATATATATATATATATATTGCTTTTATTACATAAAAGTACAACACTGCGAATTGTTGCGGTAGGGCTTAAGTAATAAAAAGTAATTAGTCTCTGGTAGGGCTTAAGTGTTAGGCAGTAATTAGGCTCTGGTAGGGCTTAAGTAGTCACAGTAAATTCTAAATTGGATTGAAATACATAGTTGTTATGTTCCGAAGAGTTTAAAATTTGATCATTGTCTATATTGGCACCCTCAATTCGTATTTAGCCTTAATTAGAAAATTAATTAAGCCCATTTTATAGATTATTTCAACATAAAAAGATTTTAATCAGTATCTATTTTTAAATCAGTATTCCTGTAATGAATATAAAATGTTCTGTTAATGATAATAACAGATAATTTTGAACAATAAAAAAAGGGAAACATAGAAATCGCCTTAAAATATGCAACTCTAATTGGTATTCGTGGTTAAGAAATAGAGATTATAGATTATTTCAACATAAAAAGATTTTAATCAGCATCTATTTTTAAATCAGTATTCCTGTAATGAATATAAAATGTACTGTTAATGAACGATACATATATAATTTGTGAACAATAAAAAAAAGTGAAACATGTAAAATCGCCTTAAAATATTCAACTCTAATTGGTATTCGGGGTTAAGAAATAGAGATTATAGATTATTTCAACATAAAAAGATTTTAATCAGCATCTATTTTTAAATCAGTATTCCTGTAATGAATATAAAATGTACTGTTAATGAACGATACATATATAATTTGTGAACAATAAGAAAAGTGAAACATAAAAAATCGCCTTAAAATATGCAACTCTAATTGGTATTCGTGGTTAAGAAATAGAGATTATAGATTATTTCAACATAAAAAGATTTTAATCAGCATCTATTTTTAAATCAGTATTCCTGTAATGAATATAAAATGTTCTGTTAATGATAATAACAGATAATTTTGAACAATAAAAAAAGGGAAACATAGAAATCGCCTTAAAATATGCAACTCTAATTGGTATTCGTGGTTAAGAAATAGAGATTATAGATTATTTCAACATAAAAAGATTTTAATCAGCATCTATTTTTAAATCAGTATTCCTGTAATGAATATAAAATGTTCTGTTAATGATAATAACAGATAATTTTGAACAATAAAAAAAGGGAAACATAGAAATCGCCTTAAAATATGCAACTCTAATTGGTATTCGTGGTTAAGAAATAGAGATTATAGATTATTTCAACATAAAAAGATTTTAATCAGCATCTATTTTTAAATCAGTATTCCTGTAATGAATATAAAATGTACTGTTAATGAACGATACATATATAATTTGTGAACAATAAAAAAGTGAAACATAAAAATCGCCTTAAAATATTCAACTCTAATTGGTATTCGGGGGTTAAGAAATAGAGATTATAGATTATTTCAACATAAAAAGATTTTAATCAGCATCTATTTTTAAATCAGTATTCCTGTAATGAATATAAAATGTTCTGTTAATGATAATAACAGATAATTTTGAACAATAAAAAAAAAGGGAAACATAGAAATCGCCTTAAAATATGCAACTCTAATTGGTATTCGTGGTTAAGAAATAGAGATTATAGATTATTTCAACATAAAAAGATTTTAATCAGCATCTATTTTTAAATCAGTATTCCTGTAATGAATATAAAATGTACTGTTAATGAACGATACATATATAATTTGTGAACAATAAAAAAGTGAAACATAAAATCGCCTTAAAATATTCAACTCTAATTGGTATTCGGGGTTAAGAAATAGAGATTATAGATTATTTCAACATAAAAAGATTTTAATCAGCATCTATTTTTAAATCAGTATTTCTTTAACAAATATAAAGTCTTCTGTTGATGAACAATTTATATATAATTTTTTTGAACAATAAATTATGTGAAAACTTAAAATCAATTTGAAATATTCAGATATATATTCAGTATTCGTGATTAAGAATTCCAAGCACTTAATAAGTTTTAGTTTTCCTAAAAAAAAAAAAAAAAAAAAAAAGGCACGATAAAACTTTTTTTTTCCTTCTTTCACGAGAAAAAAATGTGCTGTTTATTTTTCTTCTGTTCCATTGAAAAGACTTATGAAAGTGCACTCATCAGAATTCATCTTTAACAAGCCTTTTATAAGAAATCAGTTTTTATCTCATTAAACTGGAACCTTACAAAAGAAATCATTGTTTAAATAACAATGCCTGACAAAATCTTTTGTGTGTTCATTATAACAATAGTTTTTTTTTTTTCAATTCATTTTATAAATTAAGTTTATTATGCTGTAGATAAGTATGAGAGGATTTCATCATCGATAACATTTATTGTGCAAAAAAAGTTTACAAGCAGGTTCTAAAAGAAACTTGTAAGATATAATTGTACGTTTTTTAAACTCCACTGATAATCAGCCAAAGTGATAGCTAAATAATGTAAAAGAGTAGGGATTTTATTCACTCGAGAGACATGATATATCGCTTACTGCAACGTACTACGGTAAAAATAGAAATACAGGAAAATACTAACAGTACTTCTTATAGGGAAAATCTCACCATTTCACTATTTTAACCCAATTAGACACACGAATCGTAAATGGGCGACAATTATCCTTAAAGATCCTCAGGAAAATCCTATTTCATTTTTTTTTGTTACTATTTAGAGGATACTACTACTACTACTACTACACCACACATCACATTCAGCCAGAGTGAATACCACTTGGAGGTCGCCACCCATTCCTGCATGGCACGCCGCCTGACTAAATATCCTGGTATGTCCTTTTCAGTACTCCTGTCCTATATCTGCTCAAACGGCTTTAGCTAGACTAAGGACTGGCCACACTAGTAAAGTTTGACCACTAATAGAGTTTGACCTTCAATGGAGACGAGAAGACGTATACCTTTTTGTCATTGTTCGGCCATCGCGTCTCCCTCTCATCTCATTGATTGTATTGGTGCCTCTGTGAGGCAACTGTTCAATGATGGGAGGACCGTTTATGATATATTGATGCTGCATGATCTACTGGACGGGTTTAGAATTCTAAATCAAGGGGATAAGCAACAACAACACATCACTGTACCTAGAGCTGAATTACCCCTTTTATTTAGGAGGTTGCATTAATTCACAGAAGTTATATTATTCATTATAAAATGGTCAGCAAAATCAGCATGAACACATGTAGATAAAGCAGGTGCAGTTGCATATGTATATATAAACATATATATATATATAACTTGAACTGTGCTGTAGAATATTGTTTACAAACATTTCTTTGTAAGAAGGTCTCCTAAGGGTTTAGTTGGTAAATACTTGTATATTAATACGCTTTTATTAGTTTCACCTGTATGTTTGTTTGTAACTGACTCTTTGAGCTCAATTTTGTCCTAAAACAACAAGAAAGCGATCATATTTAATTTAAAAACGTTGTAGACTTATCAAGGGCCGACGACAATAAAATATTTTGATAAATTTATTATCTCATCATGATTAGGATCTCTATGAGTGATTTTATTTTAACTTATGAAGAGCAATTTAACCCATGTAGAATGAAAGTACCCGAGACATTAAAACCTACGTGTACAGTGGCACAACGGATAAGGCGCCTGACTACGGATCAAGAGATTCCCCGTTCGAACCTGACTGGCTCGACATATTCGCCTTTAACCTTTGTTTTACTTTTCAAAATTATTGTAAGAACTATAGCTCCAGTCCTCCGTACCGGGACCTCATTTAAATATTATAGTTTAAAAACAAGCTTTTATAGTTATTAACTAAGTAAAAAAAATAATTGTTAACATAAGAATAAAAGGACTGACGAGAAAATGAATGTCACTGTTCTAAAAGCATGGGGGTGCCCGATATCAATCGTTATAATTTTCACTAGTTTCATTCCGAAATGCAGAGTTAGTTTAAAAATGTCCTAAAAAAGTACCCCACGCTTTTAGAACAATGGCATTCATTTTCTCGTCAATCATTTTATTCTTATGCTAACAATTATTTTTCACTTTTAGTTTCATTAACTATAAAAGCATGTTTTTTTTTTTTTTAAACTAAAATTTTTTTCTAGTTTAGTTTAATACAGCATGAAAATGCAGAACTTTTCCTACCCCTCTTTTGGCGGAAGTCAAACTTATTCTACGATGATACGGGTTTTAGGACTTTTGAAGCTACAGCAATTTTTGGATTATGCAGATTATCTCTCTGTCTATTTATGAGTTATACGAATTTACTCTGAATTTATTCTCTCACTCTCTTTTATCTTTCAAAAATTCCCGGAAACCAGGCACCATTGAAAATTGCTGATGAAGAATTCCTCGCAGGAATTCAGGAAACGTTGGGAAACCTTCAGAGAGTCATTGAACTTTAGATAATGGAACTTTGGATATCTCCAGGAAAATGCAGTGGGACCGAGAGATGTATGGCTGTTGAGAAATTTAGGGAAGGTTTTGCCATCGTACATCCAGTGTCTGAAAATGAGGAAAGATATAAAACAACAAGAACGGAAAGAAGGATTTTGTAGCAGTATCGGAAAGTTATACGGTGTTAAAAGGAAGTTGAAAATTTATTACATAGTAACTTTTATCTCGTGTAACAACTTCGATGTGTGTTTTGTCATCAACAAGCAAGTTCTTGCAAGACAAAAAGAAGTGTTTTTCTTCCAATCTGTATGGCAGAGAACTCTCTTAAGCCAGGCAACAACGTACCACAGCCATAAATATTTGTCACTATGAATTTGATAGTTTATGAATCAAATCTTATATTCCTTCCGGTCAAGTGAGATAATGACTTTAACAAATTAACATTTGCAAACACAAACAATAAATTATTTAAGAAGATTCGAAGTAGTTTAGTAGTAGTTATCCTAATAGTTTATCTTTATTAAAAGTTCCAACACAATATTCGGAATTTTACACACAATACACAATATTCGAAACACACAATATACACAATATTCGGACACAATATTATACACAATATTCGAATTTTTATGTAAAATAATTTTTTTTAAATAAATTTCAGAAGAAAAAAATAAAAAATTACATCTTTGTTTTTAATAATACTAACTTTAGTTTAGTTGGTTAGAGTGTTGACTTGAATTGTATAGATACTAGTGTACTGTTGCGCGAGTATACAAGTTTATTAAACCTTTGATAGAAAAAAAAATTTATTTACTTTTGTATATCGTATAAGAAAAACAAGAAAATCACTTTCAAATCAGTTTGTATGAAGATGTTCACAACATACCTGCATGCACTATCACATTTATCCTTCTGTCTACAAGATTTTGTAAGTAGTAATTTAAATTTACTCCATCAGATTCAAACCTGTGTTCTCCTATATGCCAGATGTGCTCTTTGATACTAACGGCAAATTCAGCTGGATTATACTTGATTTTGATTTGTACTAGCAAAAAAACATGTTTCCACACAAAAAACATTGTGTGGAAACTGTAAATGAACAAGTATTTTTAGAGATTTTAGAATTAAAATAAGGTGTTATTTTAATAACAAAAATTATTTTAAAATCGACTTAAAATTATCTCTTTAGATTCAAAATCATCTCTTATTTAAATATATATATATATATAATATATCAATCCGGAAAAGAGTTACTAAGATAGAAATACATTATTACTACTTTTGTCCACTTCTTTTTTCAATTCCTTCTATTAGCTCACACTCTCCTATATATATCTGGTTGAAATTTTCAATCGTTAATAAAATACTTTTATTCATGCACTCAGTTCAAATACATTTTTTTGAAACTTGTAGTGGATGACACTTGATGTTGATACAGTTTTTTCAAATATTAATTTAGTAATTAAATTTAATTATTTAATTTTAGTTTTTTTTTAGATTTAAGTTGCATATATCTACCAATAGATGGCGCCAAATAAACTTAAAATAATCAATGACAATTATTTGTAAAGGACGTTTCTGCAATATAGTGAAAAAAAAAAAGGAATTGACTTTAATTTTTTTTTTTTTTTATCTTTACTTGTTTCTTTTTACAAAACGGGCTTTAATTATTATCTATAGGAAATAATCGCATATTCGTATTTCAAACCATTAACACATTTTAACACAATGAAAATTTATGCATTAACTTAGAATCTACATTTGCTGTGAATTATAATACTAAATCCTAAAGATCCCCGCAAGCCAACTAACTTCCTATCCAAACAAAGCCAAGAATCACCACGTCGAGAATTTCAGACGTCCAGTGCCGTCCGTTTAAATATTTGCAGACGCTGATATTCCGTGCTTCGAGCATGTCCTTGTCCAGTAATGCGGCCTTCTCAGAGGTGGTCAAATTGACGCTGGACATTAGGGACATGGTCAAGCCTCTAGAATACATGCAAATGTCCTCAGATAAGAGGGACACAACGCCCTCGCGTCCAACATGAGGCGGTGAGGCAGAAATTGTAGCTGGCTCTGTGCTGACATCATGCTTCAAGAGATTCTGGCGTATTTGCTTCCACTGTATAATCGTGCCCTGTGGAACTCTGATTTGCGACTGCAAAATTCAAATTAAACTTGGTACACAACAAGTTCGGATGGATGGGCAATAGCAAGCCTAGATTTGCTATAGAATGTGACAAGAGACATTGATTTATTCCTTGCAGCACATGTGAATTGAAACAGCGTTTCTATACATTACGTGTTTGCTACATACTAGTACATGCAAATTTATACATAGTCAAGTCTTTATTCATTTAACGCCAGACGTGTACTGAATCTTTATAATCTTTGTGGATTGTGGAATTATAAATTAAATGTCAAGTAACTATATTACAGGAAATGCTATCAAAAAAAAATAAATTATTTAAATTTTTTTTTTTTGTATAACTAGAATAGAATATCTCACAGATTTGAGTTAAACAGCAATATTATTAATCTGAAATAAATAAATTCTGCTAATTTTATTGATAATGGTAATTAGTTTAGTCAGTTTGGCAAATTACAATAATGTTATTGTTAATCAATCAGTGAGTGTGTAAGTCTGTATTAAAAGACTTCGATCTTTTGAATTCTCTGAATATAGAGATTTTCTAAATTTCTGATTTGAAATGAAATCATGCAATAGGTTGTTTCATTCGTCATATAGTAGATTATTTTATTCATCATAGAGTAGGTTATTTTTATGCGCAATAGCTCATGAATCTAAAATGAACTAAATAGTAGTTAGATTATTAAATTGAACTAAAGCTTTTACTGCTATTATTGATATTTTAGTTATTTTAGTCAGCTTGAAAAGATGTTGTATTTATTGTCAAATTATTGGTTACAATAATGTTATTGTCTGTTATATGTCAGTGAATACATGTTGTTTCTTATCCCACCTGGTACTAGCAACATCTAGAACAAGTCCATGGAAAGTGGTGTGTCTGTGATCTTATGGAAAGAGAAGGCAGCTTCTGGGGCTCCCGTAGTTAGAAGTCTGACTTGGTCTCCCTGACGTTAACTTTTTATGGGATAGGATTATCAGCTCTATGCACCACAGTCATACTAGACGGGGACCTACGACCTAAAAGTGGATTACGACTGCTACAAACATCCAGGATACCACTGAAACTCGAACCCTAAAACCACTGTGTCACCGAGCGCTAGTCACTCGGCCATCAGGAGCGCGATTAAGTAATATGCGTTAAGAGATTAATTTCATGAATTCATTAAATACAGAAGTCTTTTACATCTAAATGCAAATTATCATGTCGAAGATTGTTTACATATTTAACAGATATATATCTGTTAAATAAGGGCCTGATGGCGGAGTGACTAGCGCTCTGTCGCTCGGTACCACAGGTTTCGGATTCGAGTCCCGGCGGTGCTATGGATGCTTGTAGTGGTTAGAATCCACTTTAAACGGTAGGTCCAAGTCTGACATGATTGTAGAGCGTAGCGGGGGTAGTGTTATTCCCCGTCAGTAGCTTTTCTTCAAGCTGCACGCACCTCCTGGGTAGTGCTAAATGAGTAACGTCGGTGCATTAAATACAATTGTCTAAGTGTTTGCCAGCTGTATTAGAAAAAAAGTACATCTGTTAAATATCAATTTAGATATCAATTTTTTCCATGTCCTTTAATTCGAGATTTTAAAAATAATTATAAATGAATTAAACTCTTTTTCGCACATCGTTCAAAGAAACAAGAAATATAAAAGAAAATTTTTTAAAAGTCAATTCCTTCCTTTTTTTTCACTATATTGCAGAAAGTCCTTTATAAATAATTTTCATTCATTTTTTTAACTGGCGCCATCTATTGGTAGATATATACAACTTAAATCTAAAAAAAAAAATTAAATGAATGAATTAATATTTGGAAAAACTGTATTAACATCAAGCGTCATCCACTACAAGTTCAAAAAAATGTATTTGAACTTCAGTGGATGAATAAAAGTATTTTATGAAGGATTGAAAATTTGAACAAAATATATATAGGGAGAGTGTGAGCTACTAAAAGGAATTGTAAAAGATACCATCACGTAAAGAAATATCTTTTGTTTCTTGGAAGAAAGTGGAGTCAATCCTACTGGATCTTGGAAATCCATCTTTCATCGGCAGTTAATGCGATGTAAATTGAGAAGAGAGCATTTCCCCTGCATCTCCAATTTCCCCGTAAATAATGATTCATCTTTCTCTCCTTTGTGCAGCGCATCATTCCGGAATTTGAGCTCCTGACACAACAGCTGATAAACAAAGATGCTGACGATGATGCATGGAGGGAACACGTAATGAGTAAAGAGCTCCCAGGATGCTAGAGAGCTTCGCTTTCTGTTAGCAGGGATGGAGGTGTTTTCGTCACAAGAGAGTCACTTAGAGTAGACGACTTAAGAGACAGAAGGAATTCTAAAAGGAGTTATCGATAAAGATTTTGTCATAGAAAGATTGTTATAAAATGTGTTTTAAAACTTGTTTTTATTCCGTAATGACGTAAAAAGTAACAGAAAGGATAGCTGAAAGTATAGAGACTTGTTTTATAATCCTTTGATGAAAATATTCCAGAATTTTTATAAATTTTAACATATTTTCATAAGCATTAGCTTGAGATTCGGTAATCTTTGTTTAGCACAACCATTTCATTAGGTTCCAAAAGTCTATGAACCCGCGTGGCCATATGGAAAGATGGAGCAGCTTCTATCGTGATGGAATACCCATAGATACCGTGACGCTGACCTTTTAAGGAGTAGTGCTGTCATCTGTAAGCCTAACAAGGGAGACGGGGACCTATAGCCTAAAATTATTAAGTCAGGGGTCGCATGAGACAAGGGACCGACGGCCAAAAGAGGACTTCGAATCACTACAAACGTCCATGGTACCACCATGCCTGGAATCCCAAACCATAGATAACAATAAAATCCAGTCAAAGTGCAGGTCACTCGGCCTTCAGGCTTGCGAATACATAATATGCGTTAAGATATGAATCTTAATAATTCACTAAATTCAGAGGTCTTTTACATCTAAAGGCAAACCATCATGTCAGAAATTATTTGCATATTTAACAAATATCAATTTTTTTTCCATGTTCTTTAATTCTAGTCATTAGCCATCATGCCCGCGATTACATAATATGCGTTAAGAGATAAATCTTATAAATTCACTAAATTCAAAAGTCTTTTACATCTAAATGCAAACCATCATGTCGGACATTTATCAAACAACAGTTTTTATCATGTCCTTTAATTTTTCCAACATTTTAAAAATAAATATTAAAGAATTAAACTCCTTTTCACGACGTTCAATGAAAAGAGATAACAGCATATAAAGAAATCTTTTTTTTTTTCTTGGAAGAAAGTGGAGACAATCCTACTGGATCTTGAAATCCATCTTTCATCAGCAGCCAATCAGATGCAAATTGAGGAGAGAACATTTACCGTGCATCTCCAATTTCTCTCCGTAAACAAGTTATATATATAAAAAAATAAGTCAATTCATACTTTTTTTTTTTTTCATTATATTGCAAAAGTCCTTTATAAATAATTTTCATTACTTTTTTACGTTTAACTGGCGCCATCTATCGGTAGATATATGCAACTTAAATCTAAAAAAAAACTAAAAATTAATTAATTAAATTTAATTTGAAAAAACTGTATTAGCATCGAGTGTAATCCACTAAAAGTAAAAAAAATGTATTTGAACTTGTGTGGACGAATAAAAAGTATTTTATGAACGATTGGAAATTTGAACAAGATATATTTATATAGGAGAGTGAGAGCTAATAGAAGGAATTGAAAAAGATAGCAGCATGTAAATAAATCTGTTTTTTTCTTGGAAAAAAAGTGGAGTCAATCCTACTTGGATCTCGGAAATCCATCTTTCATCGGCAGCCAATGCGATGTAAATTGAGAAGAGAGCATTTCCTGTGCTTCTCCAATTTCCTCCGTAAATAATGATTCTTTTTCCCTCCTTTTCGTAACGCATCATTCCGGAATTTGAGCTCCTGACACAACAGCTGATAAACAAAGATGCTGACGATGATGCATGGGGGAACACGTAATGAGTAAAGAGCTCCAGGATGCTAGAGCTTCGCTTTCTGTTAGCGGAGACGGAGGTGTTTTCGTCACAAGAGAGTCACTTAGAGTAGCCGGCTCAAGAGACAGAAGAGATTCCTAAAAGGAGTTATCGATAAAGATTTTGTCATAGAAATATTGTTATAAAATGTGTTTTAAAACTTGTTTTTGTTCCGTAATGATGTAAAGTGATGGAATAGACATCTGCAGGTATAAAGACTTGTCTTACAATTCTTTTGATGAAACTTGGCGAAAAATGATTTCAGAATTCTTATACTACTGTGGCGCGATAAAGTAAGACCAATGTTCAACTTAAAAATTCCGGGGCTTATTGAATTTCAATTTTTTTTCATTTAGGTTGCTGGCATTGTTCTTGACATTCTTTGTGAAATTTGACGTCAAAATATTAGTGTTTGAGTTACGCTTGGCTTTGTGAGACGCTAAAACTGATTCCGTCGATTTTTGAAATGTCTCAATGAATTCAGCTAAGAACTTTGCATTAAATTTTGTTTGCGTAAATGTAGCTAATTAAACATAAATTAAACTAATTTCCTAAAACTTTTGTAAAATCTGGTAATACTATATGAAATAAACTGGTGAATTCTTCAGTTCCATGAAATCAGTTAAGAAATTTATAACATTAAAATGAACCAGTAAACTTTCTAGCTGTATGAGATGAACTAGTGAACTTTTTAATTGCACGAAATGAGCTAGTCAAAGTGGTTTCTGTGATAGGTAGATACAGTAGATTAATGATGGCTTTACAATTGTCAGGTTCGTTATATTAATGTATTGCTGGTTTTCTTTATATATAAAATAAATGAAGACAACCATTCTATTGAAAATTCATGAAAAAAATTTCATCTTATTGGAGATTATATTTACATAGTTGATAATCGTCAATCATAAAGTGTATTTCGTGTGTTGTACATCGATTCATTCGTTATTCTATTTAAAAATAAATTTCAAAGTTTTTTTTAAATTTGATAATTTTTCAAAAACCCAGTAAATAATAAATTTATTTTGCATGTTTCATTTGTAAATTACAGTTTAGTTGCTATCTATTATACAAAGTCTGAGTCATTCATTATTCACTATTCTAAACTCAATATATTAATGAAAGTTTTGCTAATTAGCAAGGTTCTTGGAGAATGGGACATTTAATCATTTATAATAGGCAAGTGAACTAAATGCAAATTTCCAAGCACCTAAATGGAGACATCCCATCAATTCTAATTTTGTAACGAATCCTTAAATTAATGTTATGCCGTAACTATTCAGAGTTGGAATTTTATTTTGGGAAAATAAATTCAACGAGCACATTAGAAGTAAATAAATGTTTCTAATTCATGCATTAGATATCTTCTATTTATCATTATAAATAAGGCGATAGAGTTTCGTGTGTTTACTTTTTATATATTTTTAATTGTGTCAGAGAAAAATCTATGTTTTCTATCATCCATCACTTATAAGTCAATCTGGTTCTATTATCGATGAGAGACTCGGACTTTCTATAGACTTTCTCCATTTAAATTACTATCTTCTTTAAATTAGAGCCTGACGGTCGGGCCTGTTATTAGTGACACTTGGCAAGATGAAGGGAGTTTGAAAACCGCTAGTGATATGCATTTTTTTCTAATTTCTGCTTCTTCATTGGCGTAACATGGTAGGTCAAGGTTATCTGCCCACTTACAGATTTTGAAACAAGATATGTTGTTTTGTTTTTAGGGGTAGGGTTCTCACTTCTTGCTATATAGCCAAATCAGAACGGGACCTACAGTTTAAAGTGGATTCCGAACCATTACAAACATGCATGGCACCACCGGAACTCGAGCCGAGGCCTGTGGGTTCAGAGTGCTAGAGAGCAAGCCAGTCGGCTATTAGGCAATGGCAACACACGGCTAAGTGAGAAATGTACAATGATATTTCTATATACATCCTTAATTCGTTCCAGATCATTGGAGGCACATCAAAAATGATGCATACCAAATTAATTTTTCCACACAGAAAAATGGCAAGAATACTATTGTTATTAATAGGATAGATTAAAATTTTCAAACACTTGTTAATACTAAAATACATAAATACAAAAACATTTAAATGAAATGCATATATAAATTAAAATACTCAATTTAAATTTCTCTTTCTTCTGTTCCTTTTGTCCTAATAGTGGATCGATCCAGTAGATTTAATATATATATATTTATAAAATGGGCCAAAGAACTTTGCCTGTGCTTTAACTTCAGAACATATAGGAAATACGATACAATACATATTCTATAAAGTGTTGGAGTGGTATTTTCTAAAAAGTTTTGACATCTACCCATTTGACAAAAGTTTTGATGCACACCAAATCTTATGGCAGTCAAACGTTGTTTGTCAAACAAATTTATTTACGCCCATGTAGAATATATATCAAGTTGGACTTATAGTATATGTTTAAGTTACAGCCGTATATCTGTCCCGCATGATAATGAGATTTGCTCAAGTTTGGCGACTATATTGAAGGATCAACTTTAAAATTTGTAAGTATTTACAACTAAATAGTTATCAGTCACTACTGAGATTTCAAATGTTGTACATGAAAATTAATATTTATGAATTGATTAATAAGAAAAGCTGCAGATTGAATAATATTTTGTTAAACCTCTTGATTTTGATTTGTTAAAACGATTAACTTTGATCGGTCAGGATGTTTCGAAAGTCCATTTAATAAAAGCCATTTAGCAACTTCACTAAACACAAAATCGAGCTTAAAGACACCGTTTTATTCGCATTACCATTAATGGCACAAGTGCAGAAGTAGCCCTGTAGGCATTGAATTCTCAATGCCATTAGTGAAACGAATTTCCGTTGGAAGCGCCTGAAAGAGATAAATATGTCCATCTAATGGACAAGCAGACCTCCCCAGGGCCTGATTGCGCAGGAAAGTGTAATTCCGTTATAGATGGACACTCGTAAAAATCTTCCAGGTTACACCCCCAGTACTTTCAGTACTTTCAGGACGAAAAGAATCCTTTGCCTGAACTTGTCAAAGTGTTCTTTCACAAGAGGTCATCTATTGCGCAAGAGATACCTGAAGGAATGTTTCTTCAGGAAAACTGAATTAGATTCTGATTACTGAAAATAATATGTACAGGAAATTATTATAAGTTTTTATTGCTTTAATAACTTTATTTGATGATATGAAGTTATTCGTCACATATATATTAAATTTGTAAGACATTTAATGATATACGAGGTAAATGAAGATTGGTACTCTATTTTAATGAGCTATGAAAAGAGTAGCCCACTTCTACGTAACACATAAAGAAAAACACAGGTAGTTTCATAACGCTTATCATTTTGTTAAAACAGACAATCGTCTACTAAAAGTGAGAGTTATAAAAGAGTTAAAAGCTTTACGTGCTAGATAAAAATAAGAGTAATTTTTCTGCTGTAGCATTGAAAACTTAAATCTCATCACCGTTAGCGGCTTGATGGCAATTGGCTTTGGCCGTTGGTGCTGCAGACATCAGGTTAGAATACTGGCGATCGCATGGATGTTTGTTGGCGGTTTGGAGTCCACTTTAAACTGTAGGTCCCGGTCTAATTAACCTGAAGTGTGCAAAAATGACGGTAGAGCGACAAACCAAACCTATACATTACCGTTAACATTAATGTAATAAACATAATTTTTTTTATTGAGAATCAACATAAATATTCAAAGATGCTTTCTGTCTAGATAGTTAAAAATGTCAGACTTTAAAATCAGATTTTCACATTCTACTGAGTTTGAGTTTTTTTGGCAAGAGAGAGAAAGATTTAGACATTAAAAACTGGTTCTTGGATAATAATAGCGACATGTTGTATCAAAATCAAAATGTTACGAAGCATTTAAACTTCTTGAACAGAATTTCTTCAACCCATACTTTACAATATATATTAGTCTGGGACTAAAGATTAAATCACAGTTGGAGTAAACTTCTTAAATGTCTAAGTGAATTCCTTTTACTGCTTTATTCAATATATAGCTTCGATGTTTATCTACAATGCCGCATATATGGTAATTGTAAACATTGTATTATTTTTCTAAACGGATTTTCCCTACATGAAATTAATTTAAAGACATTAACAGATGGAAATTAGAAAATAACGGTAAATAAAAAATGCCTTTTAATTTTTGCATCAAAAGTTCAAAAATACACTGAAGTGACAAAAGTCATGGGATAGCAATATGCAAATTTTCAGATGGCAGTAGCATCGCGTAGAACAGGTATAAATGCGCAATGCTTTCGCAGAGCTTTCATTTCTGTTCAAGTTATTCATGTGAAGAGGTTTTGACGTGATGATGACCGCACGATGGGGAATAACAGACTTTGAACGCGGAATGTTAGTTGGAGCTAGACGCATGGGTCATGCCCTTTCGAAATCGTTAGGGAATTCAACATTCCCAGATCCACTGTGTCAAGAGGGTGCCGAGAGTATGAAATTTCAGGCATAACATCCGGCCTGGTCCGATGAGTCACGATTTCAGTTTTTTATCTGATGGTAGGGTTCGAAATAGACCCCACGAAGCCATTGACCCAAACTGTTGTTCAAGCTGGTAGTGGCTCCGTAATGGTGTGGGCTGTTTTTCATATCATGGACTTACCGAACATTGACTGGAAATGCTTATGTTCAGCTATTGGAGATCACTTGCAGCCATTCATGGACTTCATGTACCCAAACAACGATGGGATTTTTATGGATGACAATGCGCCATGTCGCCGGGCCACATTTCGCGATTGGTTTGAAGAACATTCTATTCCAACGAATGATTTAGATCGCCCGATGAATCCCATCGAGCATTTATGGGACATCATCGAGAGGTCTGTTCGTGCCCAAAATCCTGCACCACCAACGCTTTCACAATTATGGACGTCTATCGAGACAGCATGGCTCAATATTTCTGCAGACTTCCAACGACTTTTGAATGCCAAGTTGCTGCACTTCGCCGGGCGAAAGGAGGGCCGACACGATATTAAGAGGTATCCCATGACTTTTGTTACTTCAGTGTATATTTTATAATTATTAATTAGAACCATACTTAAAAATAAAAGTAATTTGTACAGTTTACCTGATTGAAAATTATCTTTTATCACTCAAAAAGTAACATTGTTGTCGAAATACTTATTAAACATATAAAAGTACGTAATTTATTAATTATTAAAGGTTCTTCAACATTTATGGTTTATTTTTTTTAAATTTATCACAGTGAAATTATTTCCATTAATTGAATCGAACAAGTTTTAAGATGTTAAGCTTCTTTTTACAAGAAAACAAATAAGAACAAATATTATTTGAAATTAATGTTTAGTCTAATACATATTTGTAATTTTCTTTGACAAATATTGCTGTAAACAAAACTAGTAAGCAATTAATTTAAAATATAAAAAGATGGCAAAAATAGAATTAAGTGAAATATAAGTGGTCGCAAATTATGACTAGAAATTGTAAGGCATTTATCAAGCTAAAAATAATACGTAATGTGGGTATTAATGTAATTATGTCATTACTTATAATTAAATGTTTGGATATCTATCTAAAAATATTTTCCTGAATAAGAAAAAAAAAAAATTGAATTTGTTCTAAATCAGTTAATTTAGTTTGTTATTTCATATGATAATTATTAAGTTGCAATTTAATGTTATTATTGCAGTCTTAAATAGCCTTGATTTATTTTCTTTTTAAATAACTGAACGCACGAACAAATTAAAAAATTAAAGATATCTGAACATCGAAAACTCAATTTTCTATGACATTGTTTTTGAATTAATTTCACAAAATTAATTTAGTGTTTACTTTTAAAATATTGGAAAAGCTTTTGAAATACTTAAAAAAAATTGAAGAAAAAAATTTGTTTCAATAATTGTTATAATATAAATATTAAATCTTTTTCAAAAATTCTAAAAGATAATTTAGTTTGTTATTTCATATGATAATTAATAGTCTATAATTCAATGCTATCATTATAGTTTTAAAAATACTCTTGATTTGTTTTGTTTTTAAATTGTTGGATACACGTACAAATTAAAATATTATTAATATCTGAACTATTTCATATTCAACTTTCTATCCCATTGATTTTTAAATTAATTTTACATAAATAATTTATTATTTTCTTTTAGAATATTGGATAAAGCTTTTCTAATATGGTAAAAAATTGAGGAAACAAGATAATTTCAATAATTATTACAATATAAATATTAAATCTTTTTTAAAACGTATAAAAGATAATTTAGTTTCAGTAATCAAAACTTCGTCATCAAATAACTGAAAATATAATTAATATCAACCTGAAATTCAAAATTGTTATATTGAATAAAATGTGTATTTTCTTTTTCTACAAATTTAAAAAAAAAATTCACTATTCCTCACATACGATATATATAATCTTACTTTAAATTATATATATATACATATATATATCTCTCTATATATATATATATATATAGATAGATAGATATAGATATATTATCATATATATATATATATATTGACCTTTTCCGGAAAATGGTTTTATTACTTTTTATAATTAAGATTCCATTTATGACCTATTCATTGTATAAGTTTCAATTAAATCGGAAATTAAATAGTTCGAGACTTTTTCTTGCAAACTAAATTGTTTATATATTTATTTGAAAATATTTACACGGAGGTATTCGTTTTAAAATAGAAAATAATTAAATATCTATAAATTAATAAAACTATATACAATTAATGACAATTACAGAATACGATCTTCGAAACATGATATATTGTTGCCATAAAATGTAAGAATAACGAATGATTTGGTTTCAGACTACGCGTCTTTCAAACAGAACTACTATGTAGTGTCATATTTAATATCACGGAAATTGCAAAAACTCTAGTATATATAACAACCCGAAATGGCATGGTTTATAGTATCCTGTGATTATATATTACTTGAAACATCATATTCAGGAAGTTATACTTGATACTAATCAGATATGAATGTGAGACACTTCAATGTTTTTGTGTTGTGAATCCTAGGATGATTATTATAGCGAATACGAGTAGGGGCTTTTTGTTCTGTAAAATGATCATGTTTCTAATTGGCTTCTTTTCTACACACACACGCATATGTATACATACATACATATATATAGAAAGCGAATAGACACAAAGCCAAAGTAGATATACGAAGAAGCCAATCAAAAAAACGAGAACATTTTACAGAACAAAGCCCACTACCGGTATTCGCTGTGTACGAATTGTATAAGAAACCATATATGTATTCCGTGCACATACTTTACAAGTTGGACGTATTGTACATTATTTTTATTATTAAAATTGCCTACCTCAAAAGATCTTCAAAGAAGGAAGATTTCACTCACCTGCAAAGAAAGAGAAAATTCAATTAAATATAAAATACAAAAAAATTAAAAATTTGTTCATTATTTATATTATATATAAAATGGGTTCCTTATATTTTACTATAATATAATGAGAAATAATTCAGCAAAGATAAACAATAATTTCAATCATAACTACAAAGGCTTCGTTTCAAAGATATTCCTTTAAAGTATTTTCTGTTGTTAAAAAAAGTAATTATAAAATATTTCAGTTTTATATTTCCTGTTGCATGAAAACCTTCCCAGCCAACTTTCTTTTTTAAATAATGCACTAAAAACTTTAATTTAAATGACATCAAAATTTACAAATAGAAAATAGAAAATATTCATATTTATTTTCATATATATCAATTTTATTATTCATATTTTCATTTCTTTTTAAGTGAATAAGTGACATGAAGACTTATTTCCTTTCCAGAAGGACTTTATCTATATATATATATATATTTATTTGTATTCGTGGTGTATGTGTATGTATGTGCATGTATGTATGTATGTGTATGTGTGTGTGTATTTATGTATGTATATGTGTATGTGCATTTATGTATGTATATGTGTGTGTATTTATGTATGTATCTGTGTGTGTATTTATGTATGTATCTGTGTGTGTATTTAAGTATATATATGTGTGTGTATTTATGTATGTATATGTGTGTGTATTTATGTATGTATATGTGTGTGTATTTATGTATGTAATATTTGTGTGTGCATTTATGTATGTATATGTGTGTGTATTTATGTATGAATCTGTGTGTGTATTTATGTATGTATATGTGTGTGTATTTATGTATGTATATGTGTGTGTATTTATGTATGTATATATTCGTGTGTGTGCATTTATGTATGTATATGTGTGTGTATTTATGTATGAATCTGTGTGTGTATTTATGTATGTATATGTTTGTATGTGTGTATGTATATGTGTGTGTATTTATGTATGTATATGTGTGTGTATTTATGTATGAATCTGTGTGTGTATTTAAGTATATATATGTGTGTGTATTTATGTATGTATATTTGTATGTGTATTTATGTATGTATATGTGTGTGTATTTATGTATGTATATGTGTGTGTATTTATGTATGTATATGTGTGTGTATGGTATGTATATAATATTTGTGTGTGTGTATATATATTCGTGTGTGTGTGTGTGTATATATATATTCGTGTGTGTGTGGGTATATATATATTCGTGTGTATATACATATATTCAAGTGTGTGTGTAAGTATATATATATATGTCTGTGAATGTGTGTGTGTATTTATATTTACTTTACTCAAATTTTGCCATTGTTTAAATGTTCGGGTTACTAATTTAAAATGAGAAAATTGTTTTCAATAAAGTACAGCCTTTTTTAAGCATCTGATTTCTAAATCTATATTTTTATCAGTGAAGTCTTCTTTACAACGTTATTCTTTGCGGAATTACCAAATTCTACGAAAAGTTTTAACAAGATACTAGATTAGTGTATTTCATGGGAGAAGATTTGCTAACAAGTCTCATTAAGTAATTCGAGTCACCCACGAATGGAGTCCTAATCAATGTGATTTTCCCAACTCATTTGAATGTCAAGATAATAACCAATCATTTGGCCGCCCGTTAATTTGAAATGACAGAAATTTAGTTTATTCATTGATTTATTTATCTGCCAAAATTTATAACCCACGTACAATTCATAAAATAAAATTAATCCCAACACGTCCTCTCAATAAATTTGAAAACATAAAAATTTACTTTATTTATAAACAAAAATCAATATTCTTCACTCCTATAAATCTTTAAAAGAATTATTTAACTCATATAACACAGACATATAAATATCCTTAACTCATTCACATAAATTTCTTTAACAAATACACACATATTGGTAACATATAACTTGGTATTGGTATATATATATATATATTCACAGATGTAAATTAATTCATACTCATAAATCTACTAAATTCACACATATGTATATTAAGTCTATACATAAATCTCTTTAGAAAATGTACAAAAATCTCTTAGGCTCATACAATATTAAAATATTATACAATATTTATATACAATATTATAATATATATACAATATTCGATATATTATACATTATACAATTAGAATGCTCTTGCAATGTCAGAAGAATCTCTAAGGCATCTTTCTATTGGTAACCTATTCAGTGCATTACTCTATCACAAGTATCTCTGACATTTTCCTGAAAGGTTTCTTGTTGTTATCGGTGCAACCCGAGGCTTTGTTTACTGACCAGAAATAATGCCTTGAAATTTTTAGCATCCCCTGGGAAGATTAGGTTAAGAGCTCCCTAACTGGAATAAAGGATGGTCTTCGTGAATGGTAGTGTCTCGATGGCTGATGACAGTGAAAGCGGAGGCCTTCATATTGTAATTACATTAGGCCTTGGCTTCTGCTTTTATCAGATGCGCAAAGATGATCGATAGAGTCAGGTGGGATATATCTTTTCGTTGGGCACTGGCTTCTTTCTTTTGCCTTTTATTTACGTCTATGTTTTTACATTGGCTTAAAGAGCTTTACTCAGACTTTCCTGTTAGTAAAAAATGCATTGATCATGAAGATCTGGAGATTCACGTGCTAAGGTCGTGAGCTATACAATATCAGTTCAAAATCTGAGCAGCAAACTAAACTGAAGATTTAAAAGTATATACTGGTATAGGCTCATTAATTGCGTAAGCTTCTTTTGTTTTTACATTGACTTAAAGGTTCAGAATTTACAAAATAATTAAAAATTTATATTTCAAAAGCTTTGTTTATAAAAATCTGGAGCTTACTGATATTAGCGTGTTAGGCATTTGATCAAAACAAGTTTTGAAACCTGAGAAACAAAGTTTTCATGTCCATACTGGGTAAACAAACATCAAATTTGTAGCCTTCTTTCTTTTTCTCTTTAGTCACCTTAATGTTATTGTTAACCTTAATGTTATTAATAGTTGAATAATTTAAAGCCTACTTATAATGATTTAAAGAGGCCTAGGGGTACATGTTCTAGTCATTTGAACTAAACAAGATCAATATTAAACCTGAGAAACAACTCTGATTAAAAAATTCTCATGCCTGTAATGGGCATGGGCACGTTAAATGTGAAGTCTTCTTCATACCTTCATATCTTTTACATTTCCTTAAAGTTTTTGATTTCTCAGAAAAGCAGGCTTAATATAACTTAGAGTTGCCCAAAATTTATCCAGTTAGGCTTTTCACTGGAAGTTTTTAGATTGTTCGAAAAAGATTATTTAAAGCAGCAGAATCAAGTTTTTAAAGAAACATAATCAAATGTTTCCATTTTTATACCTCGTATGGGTGCATTAAATTTATAGAATATAAAAAAAAAAAAAAAAAAAAAGATTTAGTTTAAAAATGCTTGTAAGATACAAACCATGCCTAAGATGTTCTTGGGAAACTATTGTTCAATTTACTGTAATAAAATGATTAATTTAAGTAATATTACCAGTATTTTTTCAATATGCACTTATTAACTCTTACAGCATGCAGCTACTTTATATTGCTTCCACTTTTTAGGGTGTGAATACAAGTTATTTGCACCTTTATAATTCTGAATGAACAGCCTAGTATTGGATTTAGAAGTATTAATTTGGCTATGAACGACATTTTATTTTTGGCTGTGATCAGCATTTTATGACTATGATCAGCATTTTATGACTAATATCATCATAATTATTTGGCCACGATACCAAATAATCAAATAATGCTTCCATTGAAAATAATCAAAGGTTTCCCTGAATAATGGAATTCCAGCCACAAAGCAAAATTTGTTGCTGAATAAATCAATTTGAGTGTAGAGATAAGAAGGAAATTGCTGACTCCTTTCAATTTGACTCCAGGAACACTTTGCAATTGTTTCTCGTTTGTTCCCAATGCAGTAACGTAAGTGGGTCGAGAAAAGAAGTACAAAAAAAAAAAAAAATGCCCAAAACGACAACGTGTGCTGTTTCAAATGTAAATTTATCTAGAACTCGAATACAAAATTGGCAATGCACAGACAACAAACTAGAAGAATTTTTTTTTACCTCCTGGGGTTCACATGGGGCCCAGAAGAGTCCCGGAACTTATTTTGTGGACAAGAAAACTGCACTGAAGAATTCCGAAAGGTAAAAAGAAAGATGGTTGGAGAAAAAAATTCCTTTTTCTTTTTTTCTACGGGTCTAAAGGTTTTCTTCTAGTGGAACTAAAATTGTAAAATGTTGTCAGTTTGTTTTCACAAAAAAAAAAAAAAAAAAATGTTGGAAAGTCGAGATATTTTTTTTCTTAAATTGCTCACTTGCAAGAAAAGTCAAACAACTCGAAATTCCAGTTCGTTTTTTCAATGTAAAAATTTTTTTTTTTTATTAAATAAAATAAAATAAAATTATTTAATAAAATAAAGATTTAATCAATTTAATTTAGCAACACCATTCTGACTACCACCATGTTTGATTTTTAAATAAAAATAAAAACCTAGATCTGAAATTATTATAGAGTTCTTTTAATAAAAATGAACATAAGTAAAACTAAAAATTTATTAAATTTATAGATTTAAGATTAAAATCATTTTTTCTTTTAAATAATCGGTTGACTTTACCACCATTCATATTAAACCGGGTTTTAAAGTGATATTTTTAAAAATATAAATGCCAGGACTTAAGCCGAAAAAACTTTCGTTACTGGGCCATCAAAACTTTATAAAACTATATATTATTTTTTCTAATTGAAATGTAAATAAATACTGAAATATTTTTAGGTCGATCAAACAGCTCAATGAGCATGAAATTTAATATGTTAACTAATATAGGCATGGGCAAAAAAGGAATAGTTAAGCATCAATTACCTATAAAAGTTTTTAATAAAGTGAAATAGGAGATGTATTGACATGTTTGTAAACTGATATAATAATTAAATACAGAAGGAAAAAACTAAACAATGATTGTTCTACTTAATCATGTTTCATAGAGTAAAATAGTTTGTTCAACGTGTTTTTAAATTTAATTTTTGTATTCTTTCTTTATTCTTCTTTCCTTCCTTTTATTATTCCTAATTTACCTTCAAATTTGTCTTTGTGTCACAGAAAAAAAAATGAATTTTTAAAATTTATGGTTAAAATAGTTTGACGTCTGAATGTACTAAAAGAACAAAAAGGCTTATAAAGGAGTCCTTGGACAGCACTAAATTGCAATGAGCAACAAAAGCATAAGATATATTTTAGTTATTCAGAGTCTCTCTGATGCTGAGCAGTTTTTGGAGAAGGAAAGAATGAAGAAGAACTGAAGTAGATGTAGTAAGAAATATGGCGCTCCTTTTAGCTTTGAGGCGTTTCTTTCTGTATACATTGTATACCTCCCTGAGGATTTCATTGCGGAAACAACACAGAGAGCTAACTGCATTTTTTGGAGGAAGAAAAAAAAAGCCTGTTATAGCCAAACTCGAGAACACAAAGAGGAAAGTCTGATTGCATCAAGTCAGAAAAATTGGGATTTCTGTAAAGAAATGGACAAAGGAAAATGTCTTTGAAAAGCTATCTTAAGCACAAAACTGTGCCTTTACATTTCCTAAGAACATTAGGGAACTAACAGACGGAACAAAAACAGTCTACGAACTAAAACTTAATGCAAAGGCAGCCTCTGAAAAAAAAAAAAAGTAAAGTATCTTTTACTAAATAAAAAGTGCTCCGTAATTCATTTCGCAGTTTTCTTCAAATGGAAAAGTGATAAAAGGATTCTTTTAATTTGATTTCATTGTAAAAATCAGAACAAAACGTAGAGACACATAATTGATTTAAGAAAAAGTTATTTTGGGAGATACTTGACATAAAGTATTTGACTCAAAGATGCAAAACATGTAGAATGTTTGCAGAACATCATGCCAAATTTTTATATAGGTAGATGGAACCAAATTAACTTTTACCATAAAATATGTGTTAAAATTAGAAAGCTAAATTAAAGTTAAAGTAGTGCACAAATGTTTTTCAAAACATGTTGTTACCGAGTCTACAATAACTAGAACCTGGTTTCCAGCATGATGGTATGCCTCCATACTTTAGCACTGGTCTCAGAAATTACTTGCGTTATGAAAACCGTTGACCGAGGTAAACTTCCACCTTGATTATCAAAATCATTTTATTTTTCATGTTTGGGGTTATTTTCATGATGAGCATGTACGATAATACGAGGAAAACACTATTGCTAAAATGCCAGTTGCTGCAAGAAATGCTCGGGACATATGGGAGGGAATATTTGAAAATGCATTTAAATCCATGAGTCAATTATATGTAGATCGGTTTAGTGTTGTTGGTAATCCTTTTAATTATTTATTGTAGAAATAGACTCTTTGAAATTTTATTAAATTTCATTTAGCTTATATTTAATTCCACTTTTCAAATCTGTCTTAGCTATCAGCAGCATAAAACAGCCATCATTATACATATTTCACGGCAAAATGTTTTTAATTGGCTTTATAAAATATGTTTAGCACTTTAGTTAAATATTTTCTGGTAGTGTAACACATTTACTGCTTTATCATGGGAAGTTTATTATAGTATAAACTAAGGAAAATTATTAAGGGAATGGTTGTACTGTTGATCTTAAGTAATGTAAGTAAATCTGTAGAAGCTAAACTATTGGAAGGCATTGTCGCCATGATTTCAATGTGCTGCGTCTGAATTTGAGGCGTTGGTGATGAAAGTGTTTTGATTTGTGAATGTAATTGTCGATAAAAATATGGATGACTGAATTATATGAAAGGAAATCAGGGCAATATTTTGACTTTCCTTTACAGGGAAATAATTCTACATTTGTTTTATTACAAGAAAAATCCGGAGAAAATCACACAACCACAATAAGCCTGATGATAACAAAGCAACTTTCAAAATTTAATTTTGTATATCATGTCACACCAAATGAAATAAAAACAAGATAAATACTTTAAGTTTTCGTCTAAATAATCACGAGATTGTTTTCGTTGGCATTCCATCCAGTGGTTTATGGGTAAAATTATAATTCTCTTTACATTTTTCATCAAGAACTTTATCTTCTGCTGAATGTACTATAAATAATCTCTGATTGATGGAAATCGGAGGATTGTTACTTTCAAGATTTGGTTTGTCGCTCTACGGTCATTTTGTGCACACTTTAGGGTAATTCGACAGGGACCTACTGTTTAATGTGGATTCCGAACCACTGACAAACATCCTCGCCAACGCCAGGATTCGAACCTGCAGCTTGTGGTACCAGAGGACTGGCCAATTGGCTATAAAGTTGCTTGCGTTCCGAGAGGACTCTTCAAACTAGTTGCCCGGCATTTCCATGCAAAACAGATAGATCTCAAGACACCTACTAGGCGCTATGATCAACAATGAGATGATACATTTCAACATTCGTAAACAAGCCCAATAATTTCTGAAAACAATGATTCTGGCGTACGCAGTCATTGATTTTGAGACACTGCTTTTCTACAACAGCTTGCCACGTGTCTATAAAGTATTATAAACTAGAGAAACGTTGTGACCTGCATAAACGATATCGATCCCAAAGTCCATTCTCATCAAATGTTGTGCAATTAATTTTGAATAAACATGTGGTAGTTGATAAGCTGATTTTCTATGGGGCAGGAGATTCTGTGTTAAATTTATAAAATGTCGAAAACACAAAGGCCGCATAACATCAAAGAAAATGGAACAGACCCCGCCTAATTAATCGTTAGCTCTGTCAAGGGAAGGGCGATATCTGAAAAGTCGTTAATGGCTTCTGCCTAATGGATGTTGTGGGTCATTACAATAATAAGTGAAGCCTCCGTATCTCGCAGTACTTTATTTGCGCAACTCCATTCGATAAGGCCGAAAATTAAAAATGTATGGCGGTCTTTGTCATTACTCAGAATCGGTTACAATGATCTATGAAGTTGTAAATAATTTCTTTAAACTGTCATCTGTGTTTAAATTGTCAACTATAAATACACTAATAAAAAAGGTAAATATTTTTTTCCTAATGCAGCTGGCAAACATTTAGACAGTCGTGTTTTATGCCTTAAGGCAAGCGCTGCACCGACGTTACTCACTTAGCACTACAAGGCGGAAAACTCCAATTTATTCATTCGCTTCAGAGAAAAAAACAACACTTCTAATCGACTCGTCGCGGAACTATCTCCCTTTTTCACCAAAACAAAGCAAGACAGTCCACCCAGAGGGGGACACCTTCCCTCACTTCTAATTGGAGTAGACATTTTTCAACTAGTGGTCTATCACCCATCACGATGGAACAATATATTTGCTATGTATTTGCTTTTCTAGTTACAAATTATTTCAGCTTACAACACGCAACCATTGAAAATAAACATATCATCATAATTGTCAACATATTATTTCATATCCAAAGTGCCCAATCGTCGTGGCATGAATGTTTGTTAGTGGCTCGGAATCCCCATTAAACTGTAGGTCCCAGTTTAATTAGTTCTAGTGTGCAAAAAATGACCGGAGAGCGACAGACCAAACCAAATCAAAGAGTCCAACGTCATTACAAATACCAAATAAATAATCCAAATTCAAAACACATGGATTATTTTAATAACGAGTAAAATATTAATAACACTTGGTAACTTATATAAAAAAATTTCACTACATTACTTATTAGCAGTCGCTGTTTCAAATTAGCGAGATTTAATTTGAAAGGCAAGCAAATGCAAGTAATAACCACTTAGGCAACTTAGGCCACTCATTTCTATGTTGGGAATGTTAGCCTTCCTTCAAAAAAAACTTCTTTCGTCAGCCATTAATCCCTTCCGCCACATTAGGCACCGCTTTAATTTTCAGGTAATTTCTCACTCATTTTCGCACCACAAACCGCTCGTGCTTAATTAATACGCCCTCCGCATTTTTCGTAATTCAGTTCTACAGAGCTTTTATTTTCGCTAACAGTTTCAGCGAATTTAAGAGAATACCTTCTTCTTCTAAGAATATTCTTTGGAAACGATATAATAACAAATACTCCTATTCAGTAGAGAAAAAAAAAATATTTGTATTGTTAAATAATTTTTTTTTGTTCTAATGCAGCTGGCAAACACTTAGGCAATTGTCTTGGATGCCTCTAAGGAAAGCGCTGAACCGATGTTACTCACGTAGCACTACCCAGAAAATGCGTGTAGCTTGAAGATAAGCTATGGACGTGGAGTAATAATACCTCCGTAACTATCTGCAATCATCTTAGACCGGGATCTACGGTTTAAAGTGGATTCCAAACAACTACAAACATTTATGGCACAACCAGGACTCGAACTCGAAACCAGTGTTACCAAGAGTCATAGAGCTGGCTACTCGATCATTCAGGCCCTAAAATATTTTTTTTTTTCTATTGCAGCTGGCAAATTCTTAGATAGTTGTCTTTTATGCTTTAATGCCAGTGCTGCACAGACGTTACTCACTTTGAACTACCCAGGAGGTGCGTGTAGTTTGAAGATAAGCTACGGACGCCAAGTAACACAGCCCAGGCAACGCTCTACGATCCTGTTAGACCGGACCTATGGCTTAAAGTGGATTCCGAACCACTACAAACATCCATGGCACCGCCGGGACTCAAACCCGAAACCTGTGATACCGAAAGGGGGAATTTTTTTCCTGGACAATTTTGAATTTGCTATGTATTTGTATTTTTAGTTACAAATTGTTTCAGCTTAAAATACGCAATCTTTGAAAAACGCATATCATCATAATTGTCAACATAATTTTTTCATACTCAAAGTAACCAACGTTATTACAAATTCCAAATAAATAACTCAAATTCAAAACACACGGACTATTTTAATAATGAGTAAGAATATTAATAACACTTGGAAACTTACAGAAAAAAAATTCACTGCATTACTTATTAGCAGTCGCTATTTTCAAATTAGCGAGATTTAATTTGAAAGGCAAGCAAATGCAAGTAATGACCACTTAGGCAACTCATTTCTATGTTGGTTGGGAATGTTAGCCTTCCTTTAGAAAAAACTTCTTTCGTCAGCCATTAATCCCTTCCGCCACATTAGGCACCGCTTTAATTTTTCAGGTAATTTCTCACTCATTTTCGCACGCAAACCGTTCATGCTTAATTAATAAGCCCTCCGCATTTTTCGTAATTCAGTTCTACAGAGCGTTTATTTTCGCTAACAGTTTCAGCGAATCAATTGAGAATACCTTCTTCTAAGAATATTTTTGGAAACGATGCAATATCAAATACTCCGATTGATTAGATAAAAAAATATTGTATTGTTCAATAAATTTATTGCCTTCAAAAATTTATTAATTTCACTGGGTGTCTTGGGATGTATTACTGTGTCCAAAAGGTAAGACCAATTTTCATTTAAAAATTCCAGAGGCTTATGGAATTTCATTTTTTGAGGTTTCTGGCACTGTCCTTGACATCTGTGTGAAATTTGACGTCAAAATAGTCATTAGTGTTTGAATTACGCTTGGCTTTGGGAGACGCTAAAACTGATTCCGGCGTTTTTTGAAATATCTGAATTCATTGAGCAAAGAACTTGTATTATATTTTCTTTTCGGAAAGGTATTGAATGTTACAGAAGGCATTTAATGAGCATTCCTACATCCGAAAGAAATGTTTAGAAGTGGTATAAACAGTTCAAAGAAGGCAGAGAACGCGTTGAAGTCGACGAGCTCTCTGGTCGACCATCAACCTCAACCGACGACCAAAATTAAAGATATGGAGCTTGCAAACCGCCGATTTACAATTAGAGAACCTTGCTGTTAATGTTGGAATTTCAAAAGGATCAGTCAATTCCATTTTGAGCATCAAACGCGTCATATCTCGATTGGTACCGAAAAGAATAAATGCGCCAGCTCACACTGCATTGATTCTTCGTGACTTTGTATCAAAGTATAACATCTTTTGATATGTATAATAGCATTTATATACATTGTTTTACTAAATATATTTTCCTTACTTCAGAAAAAATAAATCATTTTCAGTCATTTTAAAACCAATCTATTCTTAAAATTATTTAGTTTTAACATGAATTTCCATAACAGCAATTTTCAGAAACCAAGACTATGTCATATAGGCTTATCTGTTTATAAACTAAAAAATGAAAACTTAAGTTGATTACTGAAGCAAATCATTTTGACCATCATAATGACTGCCAGTATCAACAGCACAAAAAAAAGCACCACTTGTACGTTTGGATACAACCCCACAGAGGAGGGGCTTCTGGTCACTGTGACCGTTGCGTGTCCACCCCACAGGGTGTGGTCCTCGCGGTATTACTCCGGGTAATTTCCATGCACACCTCCATGGCTCCAGAAATAGCTTCCTGCTGCCCATACGTGACTCGAAACCTACTTTCATGGGAGCCCCGCTGCTCATGGGAAATGAGTTTCGTCTCCCAACTGGTTTTCCATCCCAATGCATCGAAGCCATTTGTCTGAATATTTAGTACTTCCTTCAGGCCCATTAAAGGTAATTGAAGCAGCGAATGGATGTATGGGTTTTGCTAATTACACCTGAATTTTCTGGGCTGTCATGGGGTATTTGCTAATCAGATATCCCCTGTTTCTAAAAGTAAACAGGGAACATAGATCTATATTTATTTATCTTACACGAGGTTGAAATAAAAAAATTTAATCCTCGATGAGAGTTCAAAACTTAAAGTATTTCTGCTGTTGTTCACTAATGAAAGGTAATTGAAGCAAATGGATGTATGGGTTTTTCTAATTACACCTGAATTTTCTAGGCTTTCATGGGCTATTTTCTAATCAGATACTCAATGTTTCTAAAAGTAAACATGGAATAGAGATCTATATTTATTTATTTTACACGAGGTCTATAAAAAAACGAAACTTCAATGGAAGATCAAATCTTAATGTAATTCTGCTGTTGTTCCTTAATGAAATTAAAAGATATTGATTCATGAATTCTTCATTATTTTATTTAATATGGAAATAATTGTTCAGTGTTCGATTCAATAATGAAGTATAATGTTTATTTTGTTTATGAACAATAATATTGAATCGATATTGAAATGTCGTATTGAGTCAACACTTGATTCAGTGATAAGTTATAATGCTTGATTCAATAATGAGTTATTATGCTTGATTCAATAATGAGTTATAATGATTCAATGATGAATTACAATGTTTCATTTGTTTATGAATAATGATATTGAATCTATATTGTCGAATTGATTCAATACTTATAATGTTTGATTCATTTATGAATAATGCTTGATTCATTTATGAATAATAATGCGTGATTCAATATTAAATTTACAATTAATACAATATTCGATTATTTCCATTATTACATAATGGAAATATTCCCATATTATTTCCATTCCTTACATACTTCCTTTCAGGTCTATTAAAGGCAATTGAAGCGAATGAATGTATAGGTTTTGCTAATTACACCTAAATTTTCTAGGCTGTCATGGGCTATTTGTTAATCAGCTAAAAGTTAACTGGGGACAGAGATCTATATTAATTTATTTTACACGAAATTGAAAAAATAACTAAACTTCGATAAAAGTTCCAAACTTAATGTATTTCTGCTGTCGTTCACTAATGAAATTGAAAGATAAAATAATATTAAACTATTTGATTCATGAATTTTTCAATATTTTATTCAATATGGAAATATTTATTCAGTATCTGATTCAATAATGAATTATAGTGTTTGATATGTTTAAGAATAATAATACTGAATCTATATTGAACTGTCAAAGTGATTCAATAATGAGTAACAATGCTTGATAATGATAAATGATAATTATAATGCTTTATTTTAGAATTCAATATTAAATCAAACATTGTTATTTGCTTGACTTAATATCAATATTTGATTTAATATTAAATTCAAATTAATAAAATATTTGATTTGTTTATAAATTATAATATTGGATCTATATTGAAATATCTGATTCAATAATGAATAATATTTGATTAATTTATGATTTAATGTTTGATTTAATATTAAATTCACAATTAATAAAATATTTGATTTGTTTATAAATTATAATATTGGATCTATATTGAAATATCGAAGTGATTCAATAATGAGTTATAATATTTGATTAATTTATGAATATTAATGTTTGATTTAATATTAAATTCACAATTACTGCAATATTTTATTTGTTTATGAATAATAATATTGAGTATATATTGAAATGTCGAATTGAGTCAATACTTAATTCAATAAGGAGTTAAAGTACTAAAAATATAAGAATAAATTAGAATAATTATTTTTATCTCTGAATCTGCTACTTTAATTTAATTGGTGCATAAAGAAAAATTTTATGAAAAATTAATAAATAATTAATAATTTAATTAATTTAATTAGTAATTAAAAATGCAATTTTTAATCATTTTGAAACAATGAATCAAGAAATCATATGCTTTCGCTATCATTAGCCCAATTCCCTTAAAAATGATTTCAGTTAAAAATTTAATGAGTTTTGTGCAATAATAATGTAAATTTATAATAATGAGAATTTCATTTTTAATTTCATTTAAATTCATAATTGCAGGATAATTTTAAACATTGAAAAACATTAGAAAGTCCAATTATTTTCCTGAATAAAAAATTTTTATTCATTAAAATACAAAAAAAGTAAATGAGTGAAATTTATATTAAATATATATTATTAAATTTGTACTTATTTAGTTTTTAAAAAAATCTATAAATAATGATAACAAATGGGATGTAAAATAAGATTAAAAGATATTGAAAATCCATTTACTCACAAATCTTTTTTGCTTCACTTAAAAATTCACTAATTATCATTAAAAATTTATTTCTTAATAACAGTTAAATTAAAATTTAGAAAAGGTATTCGTTATTAATTAAAAAAACCCGTTTATAATTGAATCGTTGGTTAAAACTATTCATATTTCAAGCATGTGCATTAAATAAAACTTCTTCAATATCCCGGTGGAATCTTTCAGTTAATTTATTTGAATAAGTTTGTTGTAGGATCAAAAACTTAAACTTTTGATGTTTTTAAAATTTTGTATAACAGAGTATTATTTCATTCATAGATAACTTATAAATAAAGTTAGAAAAAATAAAATTATAATTTTTCGTTCAATTATTTATTAATTTTATGGTTGGCAGTATTTACTTAGATTGCAGTTATCTTTTTGAATTCTGATATACTAAACAAATTCCGAATTTCATAGCTTATGAAACTATCGATACTGTATAAAATATCGATTAATAATCACCCAAGATACAGGCCAACAACCATACCAAGATACAGGCCAAAAACTATACCAAGATAACAAGGGCCAACAACCATACCAAGATACAAGCCAACAACTAATCCAAGAACAAGCCAACAACCATAACAAGATACAGGCCAACAGTTATCTTTTTGAATTCTGATATACTATAATCAAATTCCGAATTCCATAACCAATATACCAAGAAACTATAACAAGATACTTTATGAAACATCGATTAATCACCCAAGATGAAACATGGGCCAAAAACTATACCAAGATACATGCCAACAGTTATCTTTTTGAATTATGATATAGTATAAAATATTGCGAAATCCATAGCTTTTGGAAATATCGATACTGTATAAAACATCGATTAATCACCCAAGATACGGCCCAAACACTATACCAAGATACAGGTCAACAACCATACCAAGATACAGGCCAACAACTATACCAAGAACAAGCAACAACTATAACAAGATACAGGCCAACAGTTACCTTTTTTGAATTCTGATATACTATACAAATTCCGAATTCCATAACTAATGAAACTATCGATACTGTATGAAACATCGATTAATCACCCAAGATACGGGCCAACAATCTTCAGGGACTACAAAAGACGCATAAACAAAGCAAAAACCCATCCCATGCTTTTACCCAGGGCATTTGAGGATGCTAAAACAAAAGCAGAGAACAGAAAGAAAATTGAATTACAGCGACTCGCCAGGGCATCCGTTGGAGTGCCATCTTTCATTAACGGCCAGTCCCGTGCCAACCGATGACACGAACTGCAATGAAGTGAGTCATTACGGCCGGCTAATGGTGTTCGATACGACCCCTCTCCTCCCTATAAAAGTGCCGTAAAGGCTGCCTTCCGCGGCTACAAAGAAAAGTGATTAATTTATCATTAGCTGGCTTGCATTTTTTTTTTTTTTTTTTTTACTTAAAATAACTCTTTCACACCAGAAAATCATCAACCGTGGAAAATACAAAACATGTTACTAGCATTAAAGCGATGGAGCTAAATCTGGTTTAAAAGCATGTTTTTGTTCTCAGAAAATCATAGTTACTTTGTCGAAGAATGATAAAGTGATTAGTTCGAAGTATAATTATTATTGATACCAACAAATCATCATTCAATTCTAATGATGTATAGTAATCACATCGTTATTTAAATCTTAAGATATTTTATACTGAAATCAAATTATCTACTGCCAAAACTGTTATCAACGTTGAAACTTGATTGTCATCTTAGTTTAATTTATACTATTTTATTTTATGCCATTTTACTCGTATATTCAATTAAACCACTTTCACAAATTTTATCATTTCATTTTTTTCGTTATATTTCATACAATTTTCAATCAATCAAGTGGATTTTAAGAAAAAAAAAATACAAAGAAAAAAATGTAATTTTATCTTCAAAAAAATTAAAATTTACCCTTTTATAAACACATTAAATTTTATCATTTAAGTCCACAGCATTGCTACACAACACCCATAGTATGCTATTACAATTCGGAACGAACTATTCAAAACTAATAACACGTAGAGATTCGTACCCTTCTTTCTGAATTCTACGAAATGACTTTCTGGCTTATGGAATTATTGTGTTCGTTTCCTTCATAGGTATTGGTACCAAAATACATGCAGCCACACATAAATTCCACGGTTTATTTTTGACATCCTTTCCCATAGCTATTGCAAATCTACGCGATCATTGATCTGCCATCTATCATAAGTCTGTGCATCTATCATTAATCATTCATGTTTGACGATGCACATGAGGTAATAGAGGATTCTAAGTAGGGTGAAAGCAGGCAATATCAGCGGAATGTGATAGTTGGCTTTTAACAAACGACGAAACAAAGTCAATGAAGGGGTTCGCTATGTAGGTGCTCCAAAACATTCTGAGAGTTCCGTCGGTGATTTTTTTAATAACGAAAGCTATAGATAGTTATAGTGGTATGCAAAATGTATAGGGACTATCTGTCAAGTGTTAATGTGTTTCGATGGAATAGAAAATTTCGTCAAACAAACACCAAAACGGAAGGTAGTAAATGAGTAGGCCAAAAACACATGACCATCACCTAACAAATAATTACCGTAGTGGACAATCTTCAGAGGAATGATTGTAAAATCACCTTTCATGATGTAGCAAAATAAATGGCTATGAACAAATAAATGCTCACAACATACTGCATGAGGAGAAAGGAAGTCTAAAGACATCCTCCCTATAGTTGTGACCCTGGTCATGCGATTATCATGTCTTTGGATCACTCAAAAAATCTCTTAATTGGTGGCTATTTCAAACAAGAATGCGGTGGGCCACCATTGAAGAATTTTTCGCAGCCAGCTCAGGAGATTCTCTATTTATGGTATTCATTATCTTGTGAACAGCTAACCTGTCTCAACCTACTCGGCAACAATGTCTAACCATTATGTTATAGATTGCTCTTTATTCTGTATACAAAGTACACTGACACCATTTAATCATTTAACCATTGTGTCAAAACAATGCCATTCTCATTTTTATTTGGGAGATCCAAAAGCATTCTGAAGAAATTTTTAAATTGCTTCAGATCAGATTTGTTCCTATAATTTGTTTGTAGGATAACTATGGCTCGGAACAAGAAATATTTAAATCTCCCTAAAGAATTGACAAAATATTTTGACATATTATACGATTTATATTTCCTCTGGTACACGACAAAGATTTTTTTTTTTCAATCTTCTTATTTTCATACCTCAAACAAGATACAAAACAATTTTGTATCTTCTTATAGAAATTTCATGTCCAATTTATCTTAAGCGATTATGCAAATTTCACGTATGAAATTGAAATGTTTCTATTTTCTGGCACTTTTTGCTTGGAAAGTCGAATTGGTTTTTCAATTGAACCTTCCAATTTTCGTTCTCTCCTCCCTAAAAGCAGTTTATGACCAACAGGGAATGAAAAATATTTTTACCAGTACCCGTAATCTCTTTCATCAAAACTAGAATGTGTTGGTTTTTTGAAAGAAAAGACGCAATTCTTATCCATTCCTGCACAAAAAGCAATTCTACGAGAAAATTCTAATACTGAAAAGCGAAACTTATTTCTTTGTGTTCAAAAAGGAAGAAAGAAAAAGAAAACAGAAATTGGTTTCCTTAAAAATAACATAAAATATCACTTTCAACTCTTCACTTTTATTATTCAAAATCAGTTTAGAATATGGAATTTCATTTCACATCATTTTGGCATCAGGCAGTTATTGAAACCAGATCTTTCTTTATGACGGCTGCATTATTAATGGGACAGGCTCAATACAGAAATATTTTTTTGCGAAAAAAAAAAGATAACCATTATTTGGCGTGCCTCCAGGAAACAGGATTTCCATTCATCCACACCCCACCACCGCTTTTTCGAATATTGCTCAAAATCTCGCCTCAGGATTATTCTCCTCTTCTGCTGAAGTCAAAAATTATTTTCCGAGCGTTCGAATTGGAGAAAGTATTTTTATTTCTCAAGCTCTCAATAATACATCCTGATACTTTGATGCTTTCATAGACAGACCCTATAACAATCAAAAGGATTTATACCAATAATTTCTGCTCCATATGAAATTGTCTGGGGAAATGGAACGGTTCTTATAAAGCCCTCCCTCCCCCTCTCCGACTGCTGATTTGGTTTTAAAGGGAGTTTCGAACATTCGAACACACGACTTTTTCGAGATTCCCCAGTGGATTAAGTTCTGTTTGATTTCGATTCACTAATATCTGGGAATTTCAGGATTGAAAAATTCTCCTTTCAAACCAAGACTCTTGAGTTTACAATTCAGGTAGTTTCGCTTTAGCTTACATGGCTAATCCTGTCCAATTTATTTAATGATGTCATAATATGTCTGAAATTTCCAAAATTTAAAATGAACTGTAATCTTATACAATTTTCTAATAACGAAAATAATTTTCTAATAACATATTTTAGTCAAAATTCTGAGGAATGCATATGTTCGACTTAGGGATTATCTGATAGCGTGCACAGCTAGATTTCCAGAATGCACAAGTTCCAATCCTCTGCTGCTCATAGAATCACTCGTTGGTGATTGTGACAGTATACAGGCCACCATAAGCTGCATGCCACCATTGAAGATAGTTTCGCAGTCAAGTCTGAAGATTCTCTAATTAAAGTATTCCTCATCTTGTGAGCAGCTAGGAAGCCTGTTTCAACCTGCTCAAAAACTATGTCTAGCCATTGTGTTATATATTTCTCTTTATTCTGCATGCAAATTACACTGGCACCGCTTAACAATGTGTCAAACCAAAGCCATTCTCATTTTTATTTGGGAGATCCAAAATCATTTGAAGAAATTTCAAATTGCTTTAGATCCGATTTCTTTCAATAATTTGTTAGTAGGATAACAATGATTTGGAAACAAGAAATATTTAAATCTCCCTAAAGAATTGATAAAATATTTTGACGCATTATAAGATTTATATTTCCTCTGATACAAAATCGAGTTTTTTTTCAATCTTCTTACTGTCATACCTCAAAAAGAGAAAAAAAAACAATTTTGTATCTTCTTAATTTCCAATTTAGCTCAAACGATTATGTAAATTTGATGTATGGAATTGAAATGTTTCTATTTTCTAGCACTTTTTGCTTGGAAAGTCGCCTTGGTTTTTCAATTGAACCTTCCAATTTTCGTCCTCTCTTCCCCCTAAAAGCAGTTTATGACCAACAGGAATGAAAATACACTTTTACCCCTGCGTAATCTCTTTCATCAGAACGAGAACGTGTTGGTTTTTTTAAAGACAAAGACGCAATTCTTAACCATTCTCGCACAAAAAGAAATTCTACGTGAAAATTCTAATACTGAAAAGCGAAACTTATTTCTTTGAGTTCAAAAGAAAACAGAAATTGGTTTCCCTTAAAATAAAATAAAATATCACTTTCAACTCTTCAAATTTCAACTCAAAATCCCACCCCAGGATTATCCTCCTCTTCTGAAGTCAAAAATTCTTTTCCGAGAGTTAGAATTGGAGAGAGTATTTTTATTTCTCAAGCTCTCAACAATACATCCGGATACGTTGATGCTTTCATAGACAGACCCTATAACAATCAAAAGGATTTATACCAATATTTTCTCCTCCACATGAAATCGTCCAGGGAAATGGAACGGTTCGTATAAATCCCCCTTCTCCACCCTCCGACTGCTGATTTGGTTCTACGGGAGTTTTCGAACATTCCAACACGCGACTTCTTTGAGATTCCCCCAGTGGATTAAGTTCTGTTTGATTTCGATTCACTAATATCTGGGGAATTTCTGGATCGAAAAATTCTCCGCTCTAACCAAGACTCCTGAGATTACAATTCTGCTAGGTTCGCTTTGGCTTACACGGTTAATCCTATCCAATTTATTTAATGATGTTATTATGTCGGAAATTTCCAAAATTTAAAATAAATGTTTACCTTAGACAATTTACCAATAACGAATAGATCTTGCATCTATCATAAATCTGTGCATCTATCATTAATAAAATTAAACATGATATACTGTTGATAGAACATTCATGTTTGAAGAGGTAGATGATGCACATGTGCCAATAGAGGATTCTAAGTATGATGAAATCAGGCAATATCAGCGGAATGTGATAGTTGGTTTTGAACCAACGACGAAACGAAGTCAATGGATTGGTTCGTAACATAAATGTTCCAAACATTCTGAGCGATCCGTTGGTCATTTTTTAATGAGAGATATAAGTCTGGAGGATATTTATCGTGGTATGCAAGATGTGTATAGGACTGTCTGTCACGTGTTACTGTGTTTCGATGGTACAGGAAATTTGGTCAAAGAAGCACCAAAACGGAAGATAGGCCGCGAGTAGTTCAAAAGCATGTGACTATCACCGAAAAAATAATTACTGCAGTGGACCATCTACTGAGGAATAACTGGCAAATAACCTCTCATGATATAGCAAAATAAATGATTATGAACAAATAAATGCTTACACCATACTGCATGAAAAGATATGAAGTCTAGAGACGTTCTCCCTATATTTGCGACCCGTCGTCATACGATTATCATGTCTTTGGATCTCTCAAAAATCTCTTAAGAGGTTTACATTCCAAACGATAATAAGCTTCTAGCCACCATTAAATAATTTTTAGCAGCTAGTTCTGAGATTATCTGCTTAAGGTAATCATTAAATTAGGAACAGTGAAGACACATGTTCCAATATACTGGCAACTATGTCTAGCCATTAAGTTATGTTATGTTACTCTTTATACTGCACGCAAAGTACGCTGACACCATTTAACCATGTGTCAAATCAATGCCATTCCCAATATTATTTAAGAGATCCAAAACAGTTTGACTATGTGTAGGCAACTATGTCTAGTCATTCTGTTACATATCGCTATTTATTCTGTATGTAAAGTAAACTGACACCATTTCATTTTTCTGACGCCAAAACCATTGTCATTTTTATTTGGGAGATCCAAAAAGTTTCACGGAATTTTAAATTGCTTTAGATCCGATTTGTTTCGATAATTTTTTAGTAGGATAACAATGACTTTGAACAAGAAATATTTAAATCTAACTAAAGAATTGATAAAATATTTTAACGTATTTTAAGATTTACATTTCCTCTGATATATGATCAAGATTTTTTTCAATCTTCTTATTGTCACACCTCAAAAAAGAGAAAAACAATTTTGTATCTTCTTATAGAAATGTCATATCCAATTTATCTTAAGCGATTATGCAAATTTCATGTATGAAATTGAAAATGTTTCTATTTTCTCAAACTTTTTGCTTTGAAAGTCGCCTTGGTTTTTCAATTGAACCTTCCAATTTTCGTCATATCTTCCCCCAAAAGCAGTTTATGACCAACAGGCAATGAAAATACTTTTAGCAATACGTAATCTCTTTCATCAGAAAGGGAATGCGTTGGTTTCTTGAAAGAAAAGACGCAATTTTATCCATTCCTGCACAAAAAGCAATTCTACGAGAAAATTCTAATACCGAAAAGCGAAACTTATTTCTTTGTGTTCAAGAAAACAGAAATTGGTTTCCTTAAAAAGAAAATATCACTTTCAACTCTTCACTTTTATTATTTAAAATCAGTTCAGAATTTGGAAATTTCATTTCACATCATTTTGGCATCAGGCAGTTATTGTAACCAGATCTTTCTTTTTTTTGACGGCTGCATTATTAATGGAACAGACTTAATACACAAATACTTTTTGCAAATAAAAAAAAAAAAATAACCATTATTTGGCGTGTGCCTTCAGGAAACAAGATTTTCAATCCCTCCACACCACCCTACCACCCCTTTTTCGAATATTGCTCAAAATCTCGGTTTTAGGATTATTCTCCTCTTCTGAAGTCAAAAATTCTTTTCTGAGAGTTAGAATTGGAGAAAGTATTTTATTTCTCATGCTCTCAACAATATATCCGGATACGTTGATGCTTTCATAGACAGACCCTATAACAATCAAAAAGAATTATACCAATATTTTCTCCTCCAGATGAAATCGTCTGGGGAAAAATGGAACGATTCGTATATAATTCCCCCCCCTTCTGATTTGGTTCTACGGGAGTTTCGAACACGCGACATCTTTGATATTCCCCAGTGGATTAAGTTTTGTTTGATTTCGATTCACTAATATCTGGGGAATGTTTGGATTGAAAAATTCTCCGCTCTAACCAAGACTCTTGAGATTACGATTCAGCTAGGTTCGCTTTGGCTTACACGGTTCATCCTATCCAATTTATTTAATGATGCTAATATGTCTGAAATTTCCAAAATTTAAAATAAATGTTTATCTTATACAATTTTCCAATAACGAAAGTATTTTAATTATTGCTAACAGGATTAGAGTCCGAATAAGATATGCTCACATATTCCAGTAGAAATTCTAAGCAATGCCGCATGTTCGACTTAGTGTGGATTGATAACGTGTACAGCTAGATTTCTAGAGCACACAAGTTCAAGCATACAAGTTTAATTATTGGTAGTAGAATTAGAGATCGTATTAATTGATTCATTAAATTTCAAATAATGATATAAATATATTATATTATTCTGAAAACGTCGTATAAAAATCTTTATAAATCTTATAATGTTTATTAATTTAAAAAAAAATAACTCAAATCCCACAATTTCATTAAGTAAATCAGACAAAAAATATGTCCTGTAATAAAATTACCCCAAATTTTGATTAATAATTAATTTAATAAATGAATTTTATAATTCAATGATTAAATTAATTCCTGAAATTAAATAATTAGTTTTATTTTTTTAAATTTAGCTAATTTAATTTAATTTAGTGCAATTTTTCGCTATCGATTAAATCTTAAAATTTAAATGCATATTAATTATTACATTGAAATTACTATTATACTATATTATAATAATATTACATGGCACAATAAATATACATAATAAATTTTAAATACATATTTATTTTCGTTATATCCAAAAACGCACATTTGCCTTTCATAATTCTGCATTTAAATACATTCCTTTTTTACATTACTACATATATTATTTTCGCTTTATAACTTTTTATAATTATCCTTACATTTTGAATGCAGTTCTATTTCAAAGATGTTTAAAGTATGCCAAAAAGCATGTGAATAGTTTTTATCTGAAAAGAATGTTCTTGTACGCTCTAAAATATCTGCTATAACAAAACGAAAATGCTATTATAACCCAACAAAAGCTATTTAATTCCTTTCTTTTCAGCTGCACCAGTTGTTTCCAACTAGACGGAAATTAGAGTTTGTAAGAAACATTCCCGTTTAAAACCACCAGGATAAAAATCGAAGTTTAAATCACAGTGAATTTGTCAAGCCAGCTAAAGCACTCAAGGTTTAACGTAGAGGAAAACACCGTTAAACTAAAAAAAAAATTGTTTTTAAAAGTACAGCTTTCCAACGGTGCTTAAAGTCTTGTTGATATTCACACCCTTTTCCTACTGAAGCAACTCGAATGAGAAAAATTTAACGAGAGCTGATTTTATGCCCTTTAGACTGTTTTAAAAAAAGCTTTTTTTCCCTCGCTTAGTAAATTGAGTAGCGTAAAGCATAAAAAAGGTCGTTTCTGGTTGCTGCCTAGGTGTTTTAATTGCATGAGTTATGAACGTAGCACCCCGTTTAAATGCTCGAATAAATGTGCGGACGGCAGTAGAACTTTCAGGTTTGGGTACCACAAATGAGGGTAGGAAAAATATTCAACCGTTAATATTCGTTTTAGACGTTTTATTGTTAGCGAAATGTTTAATCTTCACGTCAAGTAAGTTTTGTAAGATTCGTAAATGACTCGCTCATTTTCCCGTCAAATTTAAATAATAAAAAATAATTTTTAATCTTATGTTGAATAAGAGTTAGGGGAAAAAGTCTTACTTAAAAATCTGCTATTAACTATTAATTAAATCGTAAAATATGCACAACGTTATTTTTAGAGTAATTACAATTTTCAGCCTACTAGATGTTACATAAGTTTTGTTAATGTGTTATATGTTGTGTTATACTACATGTGCTACAGTTAGTGTGTTGTTAATGTTACATAAGTTTGTTATAATGTTTTTTAATTAAGCTATTATGAATTAAATAACAGAATATATACTTTATTAACTAATTATTACAATTTTGAGTTGACGTAAAATTGTATGATTTAATTAATGAGTCATTCGTAGTAAATTATTTAATAATTATTATTATAGGTTTTAGAAAAATGTCATTAGAGTAATATGAGAATTTTAATTATAAAAGTTTCTAAATGAACAGTGTTAAGTTCCATAATTATTTATAAATATAATAAAGAATTAATTAACTTATATGAATTAAATAATTCAATAGTTAATATGAATTAAATAATAAAATGCAAACATTATTAGCAAAATATTTTAATTTTATGCTTATGTAAATTTGTATGATTTTATTAAAGAGTCATACATAGGGAGCAATCATTTAACTAGTGATTATTGTTATATATTTTAGAAAAGAAATGTGAAAAAGAGTCATTATGATAATATGTGAATTTCAGTAAAAAAGAATTTCACCGAATATGCAAAAAAACATGTGAATAGTTTTTATCTCAAAAGAATGTTCTTGGATGTTATAAAATATCTATAACGTTTTAACCTAAAAATGCTATTATAAGCAAACAAAAAGGTATTTAATTCCTTTCTTTTCAGCTGCACCAGTTGTTTCTAACTAGGCGGAAATTAGAAATTATAGGCGGTTTGTAAGAAATATTCCTGTTTGAAACCACCAGGATAAAAATCAAAGTTTAAATCACAGAGAATTTGTCAAGCCAGCTAAAGCACTTAAGGTTTAACGTAGAGGAAAACACCGTAAAACTAAAAAAAAAAAAAAAAAAAGAAAATTGTTTTTAAAAGTACAGCTTTCCAACGGTACTTAAAGTCTTGTTGATATTCACACCCTTTTCTTACTGAAGCAACTCAAATGAGAAAAATTGAACAAGGACCGGTTTTATGCCCTTTTAGACTGTTTTAAAAAAAGCTTTTTCGCTCGCTTACAAAATTGAGTAGCGTAAAGCACAAAAAAAAGCTCGTTTCTGCCTGCTGCCTAGGTGTTTTAATTGCATGAGTTATGAACGTAGCACCCTGTTTTAGGAAAAATATTTAACCGATAATATTCGTTTTAGACCTTTTATTATTAACGAAATGTTTAATCTTCAGGTCATGTACGTTTTGTAAGATTCATTAATGACTCGTGCATAAATTTTCCCGCCAATTTTAAAAAATAATAAAAAAATATTTTTCATTTTTGTTGAATAAGAGTTAGGGGAAAAGTTATGTACTCAAAAACTCCGCTATTAACTGTTAATTAAATCGTAAAATATACACAACGTTATTTTCAGAATAATTAAAATTTCCAGCCTACTATATGTTATATGAAATTAAGTTATTATGAATTAAATAACAGAATGTATACATTAGTAGCGAAATATTTTAATTTTAAGCTCTGACGTAAATTTGTAGATTTAGTTAATGAGTCATAACTATTGAACAATTATTTAATTAATAATTATTACTATAGGTTTTAGAAAGGAGTCATTAGAGTAATATGTGAATTTTAGTTATAAAATCTCCTAAATGAGATGTGTTAAGGTAAATGATTCTTTATAAATGTAATACAAATCTAATTAAATAATATGAAAATAGTTAATATGAATAAAATAATAGAATGCAAATATTAATATTGTAAACATTATTAGGAAATATTTTAATTTTAAGCTGATGTAAATATGTATGATTTAATTAATCAATTATACGCAGTGAGAAATTATTTAATTTATAATTATTATTATGTATTTTAGAAAAGAAATGTGAATGACGTTATTATAGTAAACTATGAATTTCAGTTTAAAAGAATTTGAGTAAGTATGCAAAAAAGCATGTGGATAGTTTTTATCTGAAAATAATGTCCTTGTATGTTATAAAATATCCGCTATAACAAAACGAAAATGCCATTATAACCCAACAAAATCTATTTAATTCCTTTCTTTTCAGCTGCACCAGTTGTTTCTAACTAGACGGAAATTAGAGTTTGTAAGAAACATTCCTGTTTAAAACCACCAGGATAAAAATCAAAGTTTAAATCACAGAGAATTTGTCAAGCCAGCTAAAGCACTTAAGGTTTAACGTAGAGGAAACGCCATGAAACTAAAAAAAAAAATAAAAAAAAATTGTTTTTAAAAGTACAGCTTTCCAACGGTACTTAAAATCTTGTTGATATTCACACCTTTTCTTACTGAAGCAACTCAAATGAGAAAAATTTAACGAGAACTGGTTTTATACCCTTTAGACTGTTTTAAAAAAGCTTTTTTCCATCGCTTTAGAGAATTGAGTAGCGTAAAGCATAAAAAGGTCGTTTCTGCCTGCTGCCTAGGTGTTTTAATTGCGTGAGTTATGAACGTAGCACCCTGTTTTAATGCTCGAATAAATGTGAGGACGGCAGTAGAACTTTTAGGTTTGTGTACCACAAATGGGCGTAGGAAAAATATTTAGCCGGTAATATTCGTTTTAGACGTTTTATTATTAGCGAAATGTTTAATTGTAAGTTTTGTAAGATTCATAAATGATTCTGCATAAATTTTCCTTGCCCATTTTCCCACCAATTTTAAATAATAATAAAAATATTTTTAATCCAATGTTAAATAAAAGGTAAGGGAAAAAGTAGTACTCAGAAACTTTGCTATTAACTGTTAATTAAATTGTAAAATATACGCAACGTTATTGTTAAAATAATTAAAATTTTCAGGCAATTAGATGCTATACTAAAATTAAGCTATTATCAATTAAATAATAGTATGTATACATTAAATATTTTAAGTTGACGCAAATTTGTATGATTTAATTAATGAGTCATACGTAGTGAGCAATGGTTTAATTAATAATTATTATTATATATTTTAGAAAAGAAATGTAAAAGACGCCATTATGGTAATATATGAATTTCAGTAATAAAATTTCCTAAATGAATGGCGTTAAGTTTCATACTTTTTATGAATATCTCAAAAGAATAATGAAACAATATGAAGATAGAATATATATAAAATAGCAACAATATGAATTAAATAATAAAATAGATGTGATGTTTGGAAGAAAAAATTAAAAATTTTATTACACATAATTTTTGCAAAAAATTTAAAATGCACTTGAAATAATTGGTAGGTTATTTTTTCTTACTTAGGTTTTAGCTTCTCAATCATATAAAATTTTGTCTTTGATTTCATAAGGGTATATGATAAAAGTTTATTTTGAATTTTTTTTATAATAAATTGTATCATTTAATATACACTTTTACATTAAATGAATAGATATAAAAACTTTAAAGTTTAAAAAAGTTTGAATGAATTTTTGAAAAGATAGCATAAGTATTTTGCATAGTATACTTAGAAAGCCTTTATTAATAAATGTAAGCAGTAAAATTATTTAAATTTAATCATTAAATTCACATTATATCGAGAAACTTTTAAAACTCTTTTAGATATTTTAATAGGGATAAAAACAACGTATATAAATCAAATAACCTATATTTTTAATTAGTTCTGCTTTATGGTTATTAATGTAATGCATATAATTAATTTCATTTCGAGACGATTATAGATATTTTTAAAATTATAATTTTTATTTACACATAAATGATAATCATTATTAAACAATTTGCTTACGACAAACATAATTTAAAGAATATCTTGTAATTCAAAAATACTTGTGTACATCAAAATGTATATATTAAAACAAAAGACATTGCTAATTCTAAAACTGAATGAGAACATTTTTACATCAAGATATTTTTTATTTTAAAAATTATTCAGATATTTCTTTAGAGATTGATTTAAATACGCTTTGGCCTGCTTTGTTTATTGGTTAAAAGGGATCCGTTAATATAAATAATGAAATGGGAAAAATAACAAGGGATTTTAATAATTTCGATACAGTTTTTGATCAAGAAGAACTTAACGAAATAAAATTGATACACAGAATGAAATACGAAGGCCTACCAATAAAATAAAATTACAGAGAAAAGAAAAACTATTTTTTGGGAATTTATATCATCTTCTTTTTCCACTAGAAGAAGCCCACCCTTTTACATTCCTCCTGATGCCGTAGCTTTGTGTGGTTGTCATCTTATATCAACAAAACACGGAGTCCATTCCAAGTATCATTTTGGAATACCGATATCACTTTATGAATTATTCAACAAGATCTTCCCTGCGTTTCCACAACACCTGTTGCTCCAAGGGGTAAACTTCTGTAGACGATTGCGGAGGGGTGGACGAAAGGAGTGAAACGAATCTCTGAGTGACGAAAAAGCCTTCCATTCCTTGCGGTTTGCAGTCCATTTAGAAGAGTGGCCTTCTATTCTTATGTGCACGGGGTCCTTTCATCCGGCAACAAATAAGTCCAGGAGAGAAGCCGGATTCGTGTCCGGCACAAAAGGAAAAGGGTACAGAGTCGTTTGGGAGACAGCTGCTGCAGCCATTTGGGAGAAGGAAGTGAATAACTGTATTTTTTCGTAATAGAAAAGAGTTTTTCTGACCATGGTAAAATGAACAACCATAGACCTAGCAATATATCAATAGTAATAAAACATAGAATATATGTGTACTACTTTTAGCAGAACAGAAACTGAAACACCTAGAACAAGATATAAAACTTTATCTTGTTCACATCTATCATCAGACGAGGTTTAAATTATTATTATTAAGTTTAAATTATTATATTACTATTATTAATTAATTTCATTTAATTATTTAAAAAAATTAAAATTATTATTGAAGCACAGTATATTTTTATTAAATAAATAGTTTTTATAGTGTTTGATTAATAATTTTAATAATTATTTATTTAACTATTACAAATAAAAAAACTATTATTAAAACTATTTTAAAAATTATTTATTAAATAAATAATTTTTGTACTGTGTTTTAAATAATAATTTTAATAATTATTTATTTAAATATTTATTAAATAAATAATTTTCATACTGTGTTTAAATAATAATTGTAATAATATTTATTTAACTATTTATTAAATAAATAGTTTTTATAATGTAATAATTTTAATTTTAATGTGTGCACTTTAGACTTGAAAATTAACTAATTAGTGTTTATTTAAACCTGGTCTGATGACTTTGAACAAAAATATAATTATATGTCCTGTTCTAGGTGTTTCAGTTTCTGTTCTGTGAAAAGTAGTACAAATATATTCTGCTTTTTTATTACTATTGATAGGTTGCTAGGACTATGGTTGTTCATTTTAAAAATGGGCAGAAGAACTCTTTTCTATTACAAAATATACAGTTGTAAATATTCATATTGACATTTTTAAATCTTCAGAGTATTGTCGATATTTAGCTTCAAGAAGTGTGTTTTGTCCACTTATGTTCTGAACATGTCTTGAATAATTATGGGATTTATTTATTTTACCTAATTTAAAAATCAGATGTTCCTACGAACACACGTGAAAAGGCAGCAGGAGTATTTATGTCAAAATAATAACATTGAAATTCAAACATAAGTTGAGGTCACCAACGGCTATTAAGTTATAAGTTGTTGTTTTTGACCTTGTGCAGGTTCAGGAGGAGAACGTTTTGTGTAAAAATATGTCTTAATATTCATGAAATAATTTCTCAGGAAAAAAAAATTATGCATCAACACAATTCTTTGTAAAGTTGTATTGTTTTTCTTGTTGATGACAAAAGAAACCTCTATACATTTAGCATTCTTGAAATATAATTTTTTTGTTTATAGAAATATATAAATTGCACATCTGTGTCTTGAAATAAACTTTTTACAAATGATAAAAGTATTTCATATTATATTTAAGAATTCGTCTATTAGAAAATACATCCTATCCAAAAAATAAGCAGATTCACAGAAAAGTTTGTTTCGTTTCATTTAAACTATGCTTGCTATGTAAACCCTTTTACAGAAGTTTTTCACAAAAAAAGTAAAACTAGTTTTTGTTATAATGCCTTTTTTGTGTGTATTATGATAGAAATTAAAATGTTGTATATTGTATTAACTGATTTTGATGCCTGTTTAAAAATAAGAAATTTCACTGAAAGAGATAATAAATTTTCGTTAATAACGAACAATGTAATTGTTTTAAGACTTTAAAAAAACTACATTTTTGAATAGGCATTTTTACAAAACCTAGAATTGTTGTTATTATTCTCATAAAAAAAATTAGTATATTCATAAAAAAAGTTTCTTTTGTTTCATTTAAAATATGCTTGCTATGAAACCCTTTACAGGGTTTTTTCACAAAAGTAAAATTTGCTAAATTTCATCCTAATATCATATTTTTTGTGTATTATGATATAAATTATAATGTTGTGGATATTTGAATTTAACTGATTTCGATACCTGTTTGAAATAAGAAATTTCACAGCAAGAGATAATAAATTTCCGTTAATAATGAACAATGTAGTTTTAATATTTAAAAACTATACTTTGAGTAAGCATTTTTTGCAAATCCAAGAATTTTTATTATTATTCCTGCCAAAAAAATAAGAACATTTATAAAAGTTTGTTTCGTTTTATTTAAACTATGCTGGCTGTGCAAAACCCTTTTACAGGGTTTTTTTTTTGCAAAAAAAATAAAACAACGCTAGATTTTATCTTAATATCATATTTATTATGATTTAAATTAAAATGTTGGATATTTGAATTTTAAAATTTTGATATCTGTTTGAAATAAGAAAATTCATTCAAAGCGATAACAAATTTACGTTTTCGTTAACAATTAAATAATAATGCAATTGTTTTAATATTTAAAAAAAAAAAAAAAACTTTTTTGTTTAAGCATTTTTATAAAACCTTGAGTTGTTTTTTGTTATTTCCACACATTTTTTTCTTGAGAAAATATTGCTATAAATAAAAATTGTCAACAAAAAATGTTTAGAAGAGATTGTTGTAGGAGTAATTAGAAATTTAATAATGACAGTCGCTTTATTTAAACTCGCCACTGATGTGAAAGATTTGTAGTGAATTTCATGTTAACTAGGATGAAAGGAAAAAAATTAGAGAAAAGAAAAGGATAATTATTTGGAGGTTTTTATAAGGATATTTGCGATATATGTGATTAAAGACAGTTATACTAGCCAACTGAACCTACGTAATTAAACACACCTTAGTAGAAATGTTTAGAGTGAAGAAAAATACAAATATAATTTGAAAAGATTCAAAGAAAGAAAAATATAAATACACAACTTTATTAACAAATTAATTAATCTGAAACATCAAAACACATTAGATATAAGTTTAGTATGTAGAAGTTTATATAAATGTATTAAACGTAGAAAAAAATATATTATCAACAAACTAAATTGTAAGCAATTTTTTGTAGAACAAAGCATTAGAATGAGAGAAATTTGTTAGTATAAACAATTCGAAGGCAAAATATATCCATAATATTCAGGCGCATATAGATATACAAATAATAACAATAGATATATTTATATTATTTTATAAATAAACAACACTATCTAAATTGCCTGAACACGAATAAGCCAGAAATGTAAAATGCAAAAGTAGAAACCGAAAGCAGGTTTTAGAAAAATATTTTCAACAAGTCTTTACTGAAAAAAACCCCTAACACGACAAATTTCGACAAAGATACAGCGGGAAAGATGTTAACAAGATGCAAAAATGGAAATTGAAGTGCTTGAATCTGAAATTGGATGCTTTCAAAAAGCTTTTCCACATGAAATTCAAATGCAAATAACATGTGCATTTTGATGGGAAACCATAAAATGACAATAAAATTATTCTAAAACTTTTGCTGGATAAAAACATCTTCGTTAAAACCAGACCACCAGAAAACCATACTTTTTCTCGATTAAAAAACTCCACCAAAAATACGCCAAAGATATAAATAAGAGCCAGCAACCACATAAAAGCTTTTCTCCCCTTTTATGAATGAATATATAGTAGTAAAAAAAAAAGTCCGCCAGGATGTGGCTCGAGGGATGTCTTCCATCATTCCGTTGCCATTCGCATCGAGAGAAATGGGAAGTAAATATTGTCCAAAGATACCATTCGGCGAGCGTGGCGTCGATTCGTCCGAAATCTTGGCGACAGCGTGGCGTCTGCACACCAGACAGAAGGCGCCAAAAGAAGATAAGCCATCTCAGATTTATCTTTTTATTTCTTTTTATGTTTGTGTTTCGACGGCAGCGGACTATTTAATATAACTTAAGATGGGCCTAGTATCGTTGGAAGAGGATAAAGTGAGTTTTTGTTTCTGTCTGGCAAAAAAAAAACTTCCCAAATAGATGACATCCACTTTGGCGACAGAGATACTTATGTACACACATTATCGTCTATAAGAGAGCGGTTTGGACGAAATAGATTGGTGGATAGGGAACATGTGAATTTCTATTTTGGTATGCGTTTATATGCTTATAAAGTAATTGTCTGTTGTTAAGGCTGGGATGATACTGTAATTCATTTTGACCAATATGTTGCTCTGATAAAAAATGGCAATAACTGGTTAAGCATATTTGTTTGAGACGCAAATAAGTCATTTGGATGACAAAAATGTGTCAAATGTTTATAGCGTTTCGTATGCCTGAAAAATAATGCACAAACTTTTATAATAATATAATTTATTTTTCTGGATCATTATTTATTCTCCGTGGCCAGTGTGTTGGGTCTCCTAATTAAAGGAAACTTGTGTGAATTTGGTAAGTGATGGATGGGTATGATAAGTCCATGTTCTGAATATATTGTTGTTAAAAATACCCCAGAAAAGCCTAACGGACCCCGTCGCAGGCAACGTACATAGCTAAGGGCAATACTCAACTTCACTTTTAGTGAGTAACTACAAGGAATGAAGACTGACTTAAGACAACGCTGTATGATCATATTATACCGGGACGTTTGGTTTAAAGTGGATTCCGAACAACTACAAAAACCTACGAAACCGCAGGGACTCGAATCTGAAACCTGCGGTACCGCACTCCAGAGAGCAAGCCATTCGGCCATCAAGCCCATGAAACTCGAATATTTCTTGAGCTTACTGCGAACTACATAAAGATTTGACATCGTAATTTATTAACTATAGCTGTAAAATTTAACTTAGTAGAGATTTTACTTCTATAGCTTCTTGTTTGTTTTAAATATTTTTGTAATACATCCAATGAATCTCAGACACAATATTTTATATTTTTAAATTCACTGTTCCCCATCGGAAAAATCAACGTCCATGATTAAAAAAAAAACGAACTGGCGTCGCTTTAAAAACTTGAAACCAAATCCGTAACCGCCGAGCAGATAGATGAACTTAAAATCTATTGTTTAAGCGCCACAATTTCTGCACTTAACGGGAGGGCATTTACGAGGGGGGTGCGAGTTGAGAGGGAGGTGTGCTGCTGAAAGGCAATTAAATATTTCACTTTCCGACCAAAAATTCCCGCGTCCTTTTCCCTTAATTAAGACTCTGGTGGCAATTTTCCTTTTCTTCTCTCTCTCACTCACACTCACCCCCTGCACAAAAGAAAAGCCGCAGTTTTCGCTCTGAATACTTAACTAAATATGCAGGGTAATTGTTCTGTAACGACCTTCTAATGAAAATGTGATTAAAGCACAGGTGCATTCTTATCGTCTGCTCTGCACCTCCCCCGTCCCTCTTTCGAAGAACAAGTCAACTGGACACACTTTTCCTCTTTTCGAAGATAAAAGGGGGAGGGGGTTAGAGGATTTTTAGAGAAAAGGACTAATGGAAAGTGACACCCCTAAGTTTAACTACTAAGACTTTGGAGATACCTCCTTGATTAACTCTTTGTTTTTCTCTTTTTAAATACTTTGAAAGTAAAGCTAAGGTGGTTAAGGACCGATGAGATTTGGTTGTATTTTTCCATGGTGAACTTGGGTATGTTGGGACTTGTTTTTTAAATGGAAAAATACTAGATTTGGCTAAACTTCATCAAATGATTTTATTTAAAACTGTTTTATATGAAAACTGTTTTTGTGACTAATCCTCAGTCTCCGGCAGCGTTAGACAGACACCCCATGAATGAGTCTACTCTTGGATGGTGTGATGGAGCACTCGTAGGTAGAAGTCTGACTTGTCTACGAGACGCTGAAGAAGGATGCAGTGCCTTCCGGGAGGATCTTTAGAGGAACTACACATAATTTGCGTTTCTAAGGAAGGTTGCAAGCAGGTTGTCCCATTAATCAGGCAAGATGCTGAACATCACAAACGCCATCGAGACTCCTCGTTTTGAAGACAAACAATGCCGCTAACTGATTGAACCTTAGCTGTAAGATAGTTACTTTAAACTTAGCTCTTATACGTTAAAATCTTACAATTAAAAAGTCAAGCATTATTTAGCTATAAACTTAGCTCTTATACGCTAGCTCTAAAACTCAGATAGTCGCACGTTACGTTACCACTGAGCCACGAGTGTGACATATGAAAACTAGTTCTGCGCAATTAAAATAAATTTACAAAAATGTCTGAAAGTTGAAAATGTAGATATGTAATCAAATCAAGCTAAAAGGTACAAAACCAATTTAATGAATAGAATAATTACTATGGGGAATGTTTCTAAGTATGTTATATTAGACAAGATGATCCATACCAAAGTGGATGATTTTTGGTCTGCTGTACCTAGGATATTTGATCAAAAATGAGAAAAGATTCAAGTAAGTTTTGTCGAAAGAGAAGGTGAAATATCCCATCTTAGATGAAAAAAATTAACACACTAGCCGAAATAAGGGAAATAATGATCAAAACGTGATTCACTAAAATTTTGAATGAAGTAAAAGATCTACAGTTTACACGTGCAAAATAAAGAAACTTGGTAGACTAATTGGTGGTTAAATACCACTCGTTATCAATGTATTATATGCCTGTGCCTAAATAAAATAATAATAAAAAAATATAATAATACCTATAAGAAAACAAAAGAGGCTTAGTTATCATATTCGCCTATTTCAGTAGTTTACGCACTTTGATTTCAAACTAATGGAAAAGGGAAGATGGTATATTTTTTATATAAAAATCAAACTTAAAATATCCAACTTTAAACAATGTAAATATTTTAATGTACTCCCCTCATATGATCCTATTGACTGGTTCGAAATTTTCTGGTATCATTCGTTGCAGTCTTTGATATGAAAAACATGTGAATTTTGCGTTAAGTGCAAACGAGTGTTACAAAATGTACATGCGGCTTGGAATGAATTTAGCCTGTTTTCTTTCATATGACATGAAAAAAATGCAACTTTTTTAAGATATGAAACCAAACAAAACATTTGAAATACCCATAAATTGATATTACTTAGTAAGTAAATTAGTGTATATATATATATATATATATATATATATATATGGTGCCCAATTATGTAAAAAAAAATAAAAGAAACCTTTACTGTGCGACAACGCATACGTATTATAAATACCGAAAGTATTTCAGAAACATGCAAAGACATTTATAATATACATTTAGCGTAATAATATTATAAAGTTGTTGACTAGGAAATAGTCTTTTACAGTCTTTTTATAGTTTGAAAACGTAACTATTCACTGGTATACCATAACTAACAATCCTATTTAAATGAGAATGAAGCTATTCAAGACATTACTTGCTCTCTTTATCAAAACCTTTTTTTCCCATATGATAGTTTAACTTTAATACACTCATTTGAAAAATGTGCAATTCAGCTGCAATTACTGCTCACTTTGATGAATGCCAAGAATGCACGCATTCAGCAGACAGCTGCTACTTTCGACCGAAACAACGCCAGATGTGGAATTAAACTCAAAAATTGCAGCTAAGGGAGCATTTATCAGTTCTTAAACTGCCGTCTCAGTCCAGATACTTCGTGAAAAATTGCTCTGAGGAAGCATCATCATTTGTTCTTTTCTTTCCTTAGTTTAAAACTTCTTAAAACTGTTTTCTGAAGAGGGTCTTTGTCTTTGGTGTCTTTGTGGCTTTCGAAAATCGCTGACTTTGCTTTCGTTCAGCGAACGAGTGGTTGATAAGGCACGTCCTGGCACTTTTGACGAGTATTAAAGGGAGCATCTCCTTTGTCACCAAGAGAACTTTTACCAAATCTTTATTTTAGGTATCTACAGAACTGCATGACGTCTTAGTATCAGTGGTGTTTGAATATCACTAACTTAATATCACTTTGTATCTTTGAGTGATAGATGTGTGGGCAAAACTTTAGTTACAATAACTTGAAACAACTATTTTCATCATAAAATAAATGTTAGTTTCAAGTCTTAATGTTTGTTTTGTTGAATTTATTTTCTTGTTAACGATAGAAGAATAGTTGATTATTTAAAACTGTTATTTAGAATATTGAACATAAAGAAGTTTGATTATTATATATTCTATTTATTACTGTTAAATTTAATTTTCATTCGATATAGGATTGTTAAATGTTCATATACAGCGTCTTAACCAAAGAAGTTCTTTTCGAAAGCTAGTAGAAACGTAGTTTCAGAAACAAAGTAGAACTTTAGTATCTCTTTTGTCTGGAAGACAACTTTTAACAAATCTTTATTTTAGATATCTACTACATGACGCCTTAATATCAGTGATGTTTAATTGTCACTTAACTTATATCACTTTGTATCTTTGAACGATAACACTTGTTTATAGTTGTGTGGGCAAAAATTTAGTTACAACAACTTGAAACAACAATTTTTCATCATAAAATGTTAGTTCTAGTTTTAATGTTTGTTTTATTGAATTTATTTTCTTGTTAATGATAGATGAATAGTTGTTTATTTAAATCTATTATTTAGAATATGGTAGGATGCATGTTTGTTAGTGGTTCGGGATCTCCGTTAAACTGTAGGTCTCGGTCTAATTAGCCTAAAATGTACACAAAATGACAGTAGAGCGACAAACTAAAACCAAATCTGATGTGAAACTTATATTAGTTCTTATGTGAATATAGCTTGTCGTACACGAACTTCCACCAGGGAATATAAAAAAAATTTGGTTATTAGATATTTTATTTTTATTGTTATATTTAATATTTTATTTGGTATAGGGTTGTTTGAAAGTTCATATTCAGCTTCCTAGTCGATGGAGTTCTTTTTCAAAGCCAGTAGAAACATAATTTCAACAATAAAGCACAATCTCAAATTTATGTACCACTTTGAAATGGATACGATAAATTCGGGAATTAACTTGATAAATTTGTGGTTAAAGTATTCCCTTTGATTTAGATGGTAGACATAAGATAAGAACTGCCAAAAATGCTAGCTTGGAAATTTTTCAAGTTGCACGGACACCAGGGAACAATATTGAGACACGAAAGTAGCGCCCATTTATCAACTGTTCATTCAACTTAGCGAGTTCATGGATAAAATATGAATAAACTTATATATGAAAGTAGTACTTAGTGTCCTCGCGTGGAAAGAAACTTCTTATAAATGATTTTAAAATCCATATAAGATATCACCATTCTTTATTTTTTAGCTCTAAAGATTGAACCAAACTCTAAAGCGGGTTATTTCAAAAGATAAAGCATTTCGTTTCATCTCTGTCATAAAACACCGAACGAGATCTTCGCAATCTTCCCTCCCAGTCTTCGTAATTGATGACAGAGGATCGCAACAAAAGCTTCATTCCTCCGCGAGAAAAGAGTCCAAAAACTAAAATGACTTATGGTTCCTGTGCGATCTATCTTGATTTAGCGGCTTTTTTTGGATCGGATTCATTTTGTAAGATATTTATTAAGTTCTTTATTGAAAAACTTCCGATATCTAATTTCCTGTTTAAATCATGTCCGCCCCCATCTTGCTATTGTCAGGTGAAAACAAAGAAAAAAAAATCTACGTGCTTTAATTTTTCACGAAAATGTTACGAAATTCGCAAAAAAATTAATTTTTAATCAAGTCAAGTCAAGAAGTTTTTGTCAGTTATTCCGAATCTGCTGATTTCGTGGTTTATGTTAACGATTGATTAACAACTGTGGACGAATATCTCTATTTGACAATGGAATCATTCTATTATGTCAAAATCACATGAAATGGATAGACACACTGGAATATTTCCAAATATCATGAATCCTTTTTTTTTAAGCTATCAATTTTTCTCCCCAAATTCATTGATAGGGCTATTGTTTATGGAATGAACCAAAGTTTAAGAAAAATTACTCCCAGAGTTAAATGTAACCCGTTTTTGGTATCGCTAATTGTATCATTTTGTTAGAGGTTTGGGGTGTCGTTTTACTGTATTTTGTGCACACTTTAGGCTAAATAGACCGGTACCTACAGTTTAACGGGGATTCCGAACCACTAACAAATAACCATACCACCGCCAAGATTGGAACCTGTGGTACCAAAGGTCAAAGCGCTAGCCAATTGGCCATCAGGCCACTCTTAGCCGAAGGAGTTCTTTTCGAAAGCCAGTAGAAACTTAATTTTAACAACAAAACAGAAGAATAAATTCATGTAGTATCGTGAAATGGATACGATAAATTGGGGAATTAACTTGATAAATTTGTGGTTCAAGTATTCCCGTTGGGTTTAAATGCTAGACATAAGATAAGATGCTTCCTTAGAAATTTGTCAAGTTACACGGACACCAGGGAACGGTGTTGTGCCACCGTTCACATTAACAACTGTTCACTCAGCTTAGCGAGTTCATGGTTAAAATATGAATAAACTTATATTTCAAAATAGTACTTAGTGTCTTAGTGTGGAAAAAACTTCTTATAAATGGTTTTAAAATCCATATAAGATATCATCATTCTTTATTTTATTTTAGCTCTAAAGATTGAACCAAAATCCAAAGCGGGTTAGTTCAAAGATAAAGTATTTCGTTTCATCTCTGTCATAAAACACCGAACGATAAACTTGAAAAATTAAAAATTAACTTGATAAATTCGAACAATTACTTTGATAAATTCGAACAATTAATTTGATAAATTCGAACAATCAATTTGATAAATTTGAACAATTATCTTGATAAATTCGAACAATTAACTTGTTAAATTCGTAAAATTAACATAATAAATTTGTGGTTAAAATATTCCTGTTGGATTTAGATAGAAGACATAATATAAGAACTGCCAAAGATGCTACCTTGTTGCAGGAACACCAGGGGCCAATGTTGAGCCATCGTTCACATTATCAACCGTCCATTCAGCTTAGTGAGTTCATGGATAAAATATGAATAAACTTATATAAGAAAGTAGTACTTAGTGTCCTAGTGTTGAAAAAAATCTTCTTATAAATGATTTTAAAATCCATATAAGATATCCTCATTCTTTATTTTTTTCTTAGCTCTAAAGATTGAACCAAAATTCAAAGCGGGTTATTTCAAAGATAAAGCATTTCGTTTCATCTCTGTCATAAGACACCGAACGAGATCTTCGCAATCTTCCCTCCCAGTCTTCGTAATTGATGACAGAGGATCGCCACAAAAGCTTCATTCCTCCGCGAGAAAAGAGTCCACAAACTAAAATGACTTATGGTTCCTGTGCGATCTATCTTGATTTAGCGGCTTTTTTTGGATCGGATTCATTTTGTAAGATATTTATTAAGTTCTTGCTTGAAAAACTTCCTTTCTAATTTCCTGTTTAAATCCTGTCCTCCACCATCTTGCTATTGTCAGGAGTGAAACAAAGAAAAAAATCGACTTGCTGTAATTTTTCACAAAAATCTTACAAAACTCAGCAAGAAGTCAGTTTTGATTCCGCTGATTTCGTGGTTTAAGTTAACAATTGGGGAGGAATATCTCTATTTGCCAATGAATCAAAATCGCATTAAATAGATATACACACTGTAATATTTTTAAATATTATGGCTCCCTTATTTTTAAGCTATCATATTTTTCCCTCAAATTTAATGGTAGGGCTATTTTTGCTTATGGAATGAACACAAATTTAAGAAAAATTATTCCCAGGACACGAGTTTGGTATCTATAGTTGGATTGTTCTATTATTGTTTTGATTTGTCGCTCTACTGTCATTTTGTGCACACTTTAGGCTAATCAGACCGGGACCTACAATGTAACGTGGATTCCGAACCCCCTAACAAATAACCATACCACCGCCAAGATTGGAACCTGTGGTGCCAAAGGCCAAAGCGCTGGCCATTGGCCATAAGGCCGCTATTAGCCAAAGGAGTTCTTTTCGAAAGCCAGTAGAAACGTAATTTCAACTACACAGTAGAGCCGTAAATTCTTATACCATCGCGAAATGGATATGATAAATTGAGGAATTAACTTGATAAATTTGTGGTTAAAGTATTCCCGTTGGGTTTGATGGTAGATATAAGATACGAAATGCCAAAAATGCTACCATGGAAATTTTCAAGTTGCAGGGACACCAGGGACTAATGTTGAGCCACCAAAGAAGCTTTACATCATCAACTGTTCACTCAGCTTTGCGAGTTCATGGATTAAATATGAATAAACTTATATGTGTCCTCCCGTTGAAATAAACTTTTTATAAATGATTTTAAAATCCATATAAGATATTATCATTCTTTATTTATTTTTTTTTAGCTCTAAAGATTGAACCAAAATCTAAAGCGGGTTATTTCAAAGATAAAGCACTTCGTTTCATCTCTGTCATAAAACACCGAACGAGATCTTCGCAATCTTCCCTCCCAGTTTTCGTAATTGATGATAGAGGATCGCAACAAAAAGCTTCATTTTTCCCTCAAAAAGAGTCCTAAAACTAAAATGACTTATGGTTCCTGTGCGATATATCTTGATTTAGCGGATTTTTGGATCGGATTCATTTTGTAAGATATTTATTAAGTTCTTGCTTGAAAAACTTCCGATATCTAATTTCCTTCTTTAAATCATGCCCTTCCCCATCTTGTTATTGTCAGGAGAAAACAAAGAAAAAAATCGACTTGCTGTAATTTTTCACGAAAATATTACGAAACTCAGAAAGAAGTCAAAGTTTCGATTCCGCTGATTTCGTGGTTTTGGTTAACGATTGATTAACAATTGGTGACGAATATCTTTATTTGACAATTGAATCACCATAATATGTCAAAAATCGCATTAAATTGATACACACAATGACACACTGTAATAGTTTTAAATATTATGAATCCCTTTTGTCAATTTATCAAATCCCCCCCCACACACACTCACCAAATTACTATTGTTGCTTGTGGAATGAACCTATTGTTCCTTATGGGTCGAATCAAAATTTAAGAAAAATTAGTCTCAGGGTTAACTCTGAACTGGAAAAAATTAGACACTCCCATTAGCTAACAATGTGACGGACTTTTGGAATCGAAATTGTTAGAACAGACCTGAATTTAAAGGTGAGCCTTTAAGCCGTTTTTCTAATCTCACTATGACTGAGAAGTTACAACTTTAAGTTCCGCCGGAAAAGTATCATTACTCACCAAATGGTTCTCCAGACATTTTAACAGCATAATCTTTTAAACAACATCCCTTTTAATTTCCAATAGCAGAAAAATACAACAAAATATCCAAGAATGGAAAAAAATATACATAATACAATCATTAAATACTAATATAAATCAAACAGTATTTTTTTTTACACTTTAAAAAATAGCTGGAGTCAGAACTTTAAATCTCTATTCATTGTACAAAACCATCTATTTTTTTAAAAAATAACATGTGCAAAAATTCAAGAAAGTTATTTTGATTCATACCACAATACAGACTTTATGGTTAGTCATAAATATAAAAAACAATTGAAGCTATCTTTTCTTAACCCGTTAATAGCCAAAACTAAGTTAAGGTTTCAGATTCAGTTCACATAGAATATCAAAATGATGAACATTACTGTCTTTTAAGTTTTATTTATGCTTAAAAAAGTTTCAATCAGAATATCCTTTCCATTGTGTATCTTTACCTATCTGATAGATCTAGTCTAACAATATAAAAAATTACCTTAGTGCTACCATCATATTTATGACTAAATTAGCAAGTTCTTTCTTTAAACAAATCATCCAACAAATTTTTATGATGGAAAATCTGGGGATTATTTTCTTAAGAATTGTCATCCTGAACTTATAAAAAGGAACCATCTTAACAGTTCATCAAAACTAATTAAATTACTAACTAAAGTGACTGTGCATGTTGAAACAATTCACTTTTTGGGCCACAAAAGTATATGTTTGTCCATCAAACAATAATATGAGCGGTCCTAAGCCTCATAGTAATATCAGTTTCTGACATAACGTCAGAAATTGTTCGACAATTATTTAACTGGATAGTAAAAATCAACCAATGATAATCCTTCCAAATATCTAATAATTAAAATACAAATAATTTCTTTATTGAAGTTTCGTTAAAGTTAATGTTAAAACTAAATTGGGGTTTTTTTATAATGACACTCATCTAATGATTATAACAAATCGTGGTATATTTATTTGGTGCAGGAAAGTCTGCACCAGGTCCAAAAAATTATTTTAATTTGAAAATTAATATGCAACTCCATTCTGTGAGGAACCAATTAAGACTGACTAAACCTCAAGACAAAGGTACTTATTCAGTAGGTTATTAGATTTAAAGTGGATTCCGAACCACTGCAAAATCAAGGCACCTTTTTCAAACTCTAGATAACTACAAACTCTTTCTCACTGAATAATTTTCTGTATCTAGACAATGGTATAAAACCTTGGCTGTTCGGACTATATTGTAAAAATTGTTAGACAACTGATGTTGAATGAACCGTAGGTCTCGAAATGACTGAGTATCCAAGAACATAGTAGTTTCATTTAAAAAGTCAGACTTTAATTGTAATTCATTTAGAACAGAATGTTGCATCCCTTTCCCTTCTTTTTAATGTAATTAGTTTGAGATGAAATTTTTTTTTCAGCCAAGGTGGCGACTCTGACAAGATGACCAAAGTCTATCAGGGTTTTTTTTTATTTTTGGGCGTGGTTTACCCGATGTCTGATTTTTTTGAACTCAATAATTTTTTATATAAAAAATAATAATGGACGAGAAAGGAACCATATTATTTTTTTGTCAATAAAAAGTCAATGAAAAATAAAAATGATAAACAATCAAAAATGTTGGTTTTTTGTAACCCTATGAAATACATTTAATGTTACGAAGTGATAAAAGTCATGAAATTCTATTGTATTTTAATTGGAGAGTTAGAAATGTGCATAAAAAACCCCTGGATTGATGTATCTTTGTAGGTCTAGATCTGATTTTTCGCTTTTTATCGTTACACCCTTGACAGGAAGGCCTGCAGTGTGTATTGTAATAGATTTTTCTTTCAAAAAAATTTAAATTAGTTTTTATGATGGTAATCAAAATTTATTTTCTTACTAATTATCCTGGCTATAAAAAACATGCATATATTGGGAACCAAACTCAGTAAAACTAATTAAATCAACTAAAACTTACAATTAATGAAACAAATATTTTTTTTAATCAAAATACGCTCAAAATTAAACTTTTTTTTTCTATCAAACAATAATTTCCTCTTTAAGATGAGTTTTTTTTTCTACATCTCGACTTAATTATTTTTGTTAAATACAAATTATTTGACTGTAAAAGTCACTAGATTTAGAAATATCTTTTTATAGCAAAATTTTTTAAATTAAGTTTCGTTAAAGTTACATTAAAATATTTGCTCTATTAAGAATTTTTTTTATAAATGAAGTTATAATATTTAGCCAAACTTTTAAAATATTTATTTTCAAACTAGACCTTAATTGAAAAACATTTTAATTTCAAAATTAAATATTTATTAAAATATTCTGTAAGGTTTTCTTTATTTAATTGATTTATTAAGCAGAATACATATTCACTGAAGTGAAAAAAAAAATTCATGGGATAGCAATAATCAATTTTTCTTTTTCAAACTCGCGTAGATAACTACATAACGTCTTTCTCAATAAACATTTAATTTTCTCTGTTCAATTATTCATGTGATAAAACACAAGTAAAAATGGTACACAACTGATGTTGAATGAACGATGAACAGATCCAAGAAATAAATGTTTCGTTTAAAAATTAAGTTTTATTTTTAATCCATTTATTGCAGCAATGTTTTGTATTCAATTCCCATTCTTTTTACTGTGTCAAGAGTTTGAGATGAAATTTCAGGCTAAGTGTCCCAAAGTTTCAGGGCAGTTTTTTTATTTACTTTTGGGCGTCAGACCGGCGACGTCTGATTTTAGTCGTGAACTCAATAATCAAAAAACATATATAAATACAATAATAATGGACGTAAAGGAACCATAAGAGACGCGATGTCAAAAAATGTAGTGAAAAATAAAAATTCCAGCAGAAGACCGACTTGAGTTTCTTTACTGACAGACCCACATTGCTTGAGGTGGGAGTTTTTGAAAAAACAGAAAGCGATTGTATTTCAGTTGGAGAGAATGGAAAACCAGTGGCCTGGTGATGCACGATTTCAGTTGGTAAGAGCTGATGCGTAGTCTTCTACATTATTTTTCAGTCCCCACGAAAGGATTAACCAAACTGTGTATTGCAGGGAATCGTTCAATATTTTTTTAAATATATGAATAAAATTAGATAAAGGGCTGTTTTTTCAAACGGCGATGGTTTCCTCTGGTACAAAGAACCAACATTGACAGAAATGCTTATTTCAACTAACACTTGTAATAAACAAACATTCATGGATATTTTAATCAAAACGATGGGATTTTAGGATGACTCAGTTTCGCCATCACCGGGCCACTCTTTTCGATGAGTTTTTTTGAAAAAAGGACTTAATTATTTTTGTTATGAAGTTATTTGACTGTCAAAGTACTAGATTTAGAAATGTGCATTTATAGGACATCAATTAAGTGTCTAGTTTACATTAAAAAATTTGCTCTATGTAAGAACGGCTGTTTTTAGAAATAAACGTTATCGAGACAGCATAACCACACTTTTAAAAATAATTTTTAAACGACTTGTTAAGTAAAAACATTTTCACGTCATAATGCTGCACTTCAAAAGTTTGTGTAAAAAAATTATTCTATTTTATCTTTATTTAATGAGTTTTATCAAAGCAGAATACATATATCGATACATTACATAACTTATTTAATTATTTTTCCGAAGTCTTTAATAACTAAATTTTTATTTTGAAATTAGAAAACTTCTACCTCAAAAGAAAATAAAAAAACGAAGTTATGCTTCATTTTCTGATTAAATATAGGATTGTTAATAAAAAAATTCATTTTGAACACATATTAAGTCTAACAAATATTTAATGGGTGCCATTTTATGTATTACAATAAAAAGATTTACAATATTATACTCGAACCTAAGAATTTTTTTCTTGCTCTTAATTTGAACATAAATTTTAAACAAGTCAGAATTGAAATTAAAAAAAAAAAAAAAAATAACTGCGCCATCTGTCGGAAGAAAAGGATACGTCAAATTAAGATCAAAACATTCAACTTTTCAAGTCTAAAATTAATGATTTTAAACTTTTTCAAGTCTACAATTAATGATTAAATATCGTAATTTAATATTACACTTTTGTAGGGTAATTTTATAAGTACCTATTGAAAAATACAATTCTGATGCATATCTCTGGTAAAATGTAATATATATATATAATAAAATTAATTCAAAACAATAAAGACGGTTATTAAATATAATTCTATTAATAAGCTGAACAATAAATATAATTAAAATTAATAACTACGATTTATTCACATCGGCGAATAAAAACTAATTAACTCAACAATAATTTAAACTATTTGCTTGAAAAAATTCAGCGCATTTAGTTTTTTAACTAAATATTTGTTTCGAAATTATGGAATTATGCCTGATCTAATGCAATTTCAACAATTTTAAGAATGCTTCGTAAAAAGACAATTTTCTTATGCTATTAAATGTTTTCATTATTTAATGAACAGTACATTTTAAGTCATTTAAACTTCTATAAGAAGAAAATTTTAAAATAAAAAATTAATTTCGTTGTTGGATAAAAATCTTTTTATTGCTGTCAATAGCGAATGTGTTTATTGGTTCACTGAATCAGAAATGTTTTTAATTTTTTCCTTAATAAAGCAAACAATTTGTTAATGGAAATCGACAATTAAAACTTATTCATTTAATTAACTACAAAAATACTACAAACTTTATTCATAAGCACATGAAAGTAAATAGAAAAGTTTAAACAAAATGGAAAGTATAGTATTGCATGATATGTATTATTCAAATGGCTCATTCATAAAGATAATTACTTTTTGTAAACATAGCTAAAAATGTTTCAACAGACAAATGCAGCGATGTTTCCAATATTTTATCGTTTTATCGATGTTTCCAATGTATCGTTTTAGAATAATTAGAATGATCGAAATTATTAGATGTATTTTTTATTAGTGTTTCGATAAAGTGAATAAATTGCATTTTAAGATTTAAAAGAATTAAGTAAAATTAAGTAGATTTACATAAAATTAGAATAAGTAGTAGTACATAAATAAGTACATTTGTATAATTTACATAAACAATATATTTATATAGTTGAATGAAATAGTTCCTATAAAAATATGTGTTTCTCCGCAATGTATAAAAATGCAAACTACATTTTTGTTATAAGAATAGAAACAGTAATTTAAACATTTTTAAACATTTAACAGTCATTTAAATATTTCAACAAAGCACTTTTCCTTTTAAACTACTTTCATGAATATTTATCACAGTTCAGAATGCTACAAACTTCACTCACCAATCATACTCAATTATCTAATTCGATCGTTATTTTCCCATTGAAACCCATCCCAATCACTTTATTTATCATAATCGCTAAATTGTGATAGAACAGTGACTGGTATTTAAATGTTTCCGTACTTCGCCTATCACTTCCTTTGAAGATGAAATTACCATATCACATCATATAATCATCATATTTAAATAAAGATGACGGTTATTGATTGAACGATATAAATTCCTTTAATAATGATGTTATTTAATCACTGTAATTTTTCAAGCTGACTTTTCTATCAAATTCACAATCGTCACTGTGACAAAATAAATAACCGCATTTTCTCATTTCGATTCTATATTTATACAACTTTGACAGAAAATGTCTTCACATATAAATATCCTCACTTCCTTTAAAGATGAAAAATGCTACCCGAAATGGAAATAATAACCGCGATAATCCACTTGCATCTGGCTGGAAGTAAGCATTTTATCGGCCACAGTCTCCGCCATCATGTTGACAAATGCCTCAAGGAGATCTTTCCAAACTCTCGGAAAACTTTCTCCTCTGCTTACCATCACGAAGGATAGCCTGAGTGATTGAGGAATGATGCCGGTAAGCAGGATTAGGGGCCGGTTCTTCAAGGACCCCGGCCCATTACTCATGGATCGGTAATTACGTCCGGGAAAGTGGAGATGAGGTGACAAAAGTCGCCAAAGGATCACTCTGTCATCGTTTGTCGTTACTTTGTTGCGGATGATAAAAGATTCGGCGAGATAAATGTGGAGTATTAGCATTAGGCTTTTAGAGTGGTAAGGAACATGAGTATCTGCATGTTCGTGGGTGAATAAGAACTTTGTGAAAAAGATGCTATCTTGCAAAATTTACATCGAAAGGGTTATTTAGTTTGTAGAAATTAAGTCTTTATAATAGATAAAAGTACTTTAATTTGCAGAAATTTATCAGTATTCATGAAAGATTCCATTATGCAACTATTCGTCCGCTAACCGAATCATGGGATTTTAATATACTTTCTAGACAATTTTACGTACTATGATATCATTGTAAATAAACGGTTCTCTAACGGTTTAAAATTTATAATTCAGAATCCAGATGGAAAATCTTCAATCTTTATATCTATCTTTATAAAAAGAAACAATTTATTAACCCAAAACATCATTACTCTGAAATATTATTTAAATTAACTGCATCCATACTTTTAGCTTAAGCAATATCATTTTGTTATTTTATAATCAATAGATTGATAGCTGTATATCATGCCATACGACACCATACCGTATAAAAATGATATATGAGCAAGAAGGACCAAGGCTATTCTAGTGGTTGTATCTTCATTAGGACTCCTACTGTATATCTAGACTTAAAAAATAAAAATTCTAATTCTCTATATTGAGATCGTAATCGAGAGACCTGAGCTATGTTGAGAATAATACTGAGCCTGATTTTGTGGATATATGGATACTTAATGACAGCCGATCCACAATTCAAAATCTAAGTAACTTGACAAACGTGGAGAAAGGGCTGGAATTTCCATCCAGAAATTGCTTTTTAGACTTTCAGTTATTTCCGAAGTGCACATCAATGGATCCATTCACATGTAGGTATTAATGGCAACGAGATTGCTGATTCTCTAGCAAAGTTTGCTTCTTCGGAAACTTATAGTGAAGTTTCGAGTTTAGCAAGAATCTCTGGATATCCCTCCTACACATGATTTGTACTCGAGAGTTCATCCTAGTGGTACCCTGCTTTTAAGAAGCCACAGGAGCCAATAAACTCGCTTATCACGTTTTGCCAGTGGAAACCTATGCACAAGGGTAGAAGATTAGAAGGGTAGAAGGGTAGATAGGTAGAAGACCTGCATCAAATATAGGATTTATTTTTATTCTTAATTTTACATTGGACGAGGTTTTTCTGAACCTCTTCTTTTTTTTTTTTTGGACTTTTTAGAGATTTTGAACTTAGGAATTTGGTCAAATATCCAGACCATATCGGGGATCAGAAACAACATTAAATTTTATATATTATATTTGTATATTTTTCAGTATTGTGCAACTTTTGTTTTACGTATGCTTTTTGTTCGTTGTATAGCATAATAACAACTTAATTCATATATCTTAATGCATTCTGTTGTTAAAAATTGGAACTTTTGTTCACAATGTAAATTTTTAATTGATTTTACCCTCCTTGCTTTTTATATGGTAAATGGATATATAACCTTAGATACGGTGGTGACATGTTAAGTATGTCTTCATGAATATCTCATATAGCCACCAATATTTTCTAAATCTTCATGTTTAATATAATTTCAATGATAACATACATGGTTTCTTAGACTTCTCTTTAAATGTGATACGTTTTATTTCTAATTTAATGTATTTTTTAATATATATGACAATTTTAATTTATAAAGGATCAATCATACTCGAAGAAATTTATGTAGAAAAAAATAGTATTTCATTGTAAAAATGCATACAAGTAAAAAGTTTTCCTAAGAATATCATGCAGTATTAATTAATATACCACACGAGAATAATGATTAATCTTAACTTTTCAATTCAGTTTCATAGTTATCGCACATTAATCATTTAATAATTAGTTAAAAGCTATACAACATAATTTATGCAATATATAAATCATGAAGTATTAATCATTATGTACGTATAATTTATTGCCATCGAATAATTTCCGGTAATATTGTATTAAGTTTCATGTAATAAGTATTTATAACAATTTTCAAGTTATACACAATTTTAAGTTAGAAAAATATGCACAGTTTTCTTGAAAACAGTAATAGTTATTATTAAATCTAACTATTTAACACAATTTCAAAGAAAGCATACTTGGATTGACTTTGTTATAATTTCCATTTTATAAGTCACATTTTTTATGAAAAATAAATTTATGATAATTTATTATTATGGATGTATGATTAATCATGATAAAAGTTAAAATAGTATTATATTTAGTAAACATATAAGTATACAAGTATTACAAGTATTATACAAGTATTAAATTTAGAAACATACAAGTATTAAGGAAAATAAAATTACGATGATGAATCATTATTTATGTATGATTAATCATTGTCAATGTATTTCAGATAAACAAAATATATTTCATGTGAAAATGCTTTATGAGTTGAAGTCAATTTCTCGAATCAAACAACGTTCTGACATACAGATTTATTGTGTCCATTTACGGCATTCTGACAGATTTATTGTGTACAGATTTACGGCACAATTATACAAGTATTCTATTAAACATCAGTTGACAGATTTCAAGCCAAGCTCCTACATGAAGGATACCCAACGCGCGAATCACTAAGCCCTTTTATCCAAATAATTTGTTACAATATACTTTGAAAAAAATTAAAACAGAAATGATTTCACCAGAATTAACATGAAAAATAAAAACGTTTATTTCACATATCATTCCAGAAATTATGAATGAAATGAATAATTATGTTTTTTACTAAGATAAAGAAAATAATAAGAAAAATGTGAGTCGTTGCAGATTCAACATTGAAAAAAGGAATGACAGTGTTTTGAATCAATAATATCCCAAAATAAAAATAATATCCTTTAAATAAATTTTGGATGAATATTATTCTTAAAAACATTAAGAAAGAAAGTATAAAGTTCAAGATATTTTTAAAACTTTTAAAATTAACGTTGAACAGAATGTAAACGATTAGAAATAAATGATCTTCTATTCATTCTGTTCAATCTAAAGAATTAATATATATTGTACATATCAACTATTAAATATACGGCAAACTTATATTTCAGATATTGATGTCAGAATTTGAAAATTAGGAATTTCGATCGACAAACATGAAAAAAAAATAGGAAACTCTTATACCAGATAATATGTCTTTAAAAGAAAAGAACAAGAAAAGAAAAGATTAAACTCAACAACAGCATTCACTATGTATCAGTTATCAATTAAATAAACGCAATCAAACTGTATAACAAAATCGTAATAAGCTACACTATACAGAGAAATATAAGCTGCAGCATCGAAGCTAATAATCATTTGACAAGCACAAATGTATGTGAATTAATTTAATTCATCTTTTCTTAACTTTAACTGGTTGGTTTTGTAAAATGTTGTATAACGTGTACCTTAATTTTGTGATAAAACACATAATGATACATCACGTCAATTTGAGATTGGATCGTTCCATGAAAGACGCAAGTTTCAAAAATACGTTCAGTAGAAGTTATTAAAACCATCACTCAAAACATTCCGCTTTTACTGGATGACAGATTTGACATTTTAATAAGTTTCTCTAATGTTATGATGAAACTTTTAACTTAGAGTTATTTATTTATTTAGTTCAGTTTATTATTTTTTTGTATTTTTTAAAATAATATATTTTGCTTGGGGAGCTTTCAACTGTTGATATATATAAATTTATATACATAAGCAATTCTAAATTTCTGAATTTAGAATAGAAATTTCTAAATTTCAAGCAATTCTAAATTTCTGAATTTAGAATTGTTTGAAATTTAGAATTGGTGAATTCTAAATTTTAAAAAAAAAATGTCTTTCCCACTCATTTAAAGAAAATTTGATTTAAAATCAATTTTATTTTTATTATTGTGAATATAAATAAAATGTTCATAAAGAATACATGAAACAAAGCATTATAAAATTTCGACCTTCAAAATAGCGAAAAAAAATTGATTTCAAAAACAATTTTACTTTTTAAAAGAAACACTCATAAAACTCGTATTTAATGTACCATTGTTCAATTGTAAGATACAACATAATAATTTGTTATTGAACAGACAGATCGAAAATAGAATCGAATCTACCATCTAAGATTTCCATTAGAAATAAAAGACATCAACTAGCTTGACAATTGATACCAAAACAGAAGTCATTAATTCTTTAAACTAGTGAGACCCAATCCATCTTGCGCAAACCTAGAATTAAAGTAGCTTCCCAATCTTGACATTCCTTCCCCTTAGAACAAAGAATCTGGGTTCTGGAAAAGCGTCCTAGAGGATTAATCCTTGATATACCCAGTTTATCACGCGTCCCAACAGGAAGGACAGGTCATTTGAAAGAAAGGGATTAAGAAGCCAAGTCCGTAAAATTGGATTATGTCTTATCTCGGGTCTCTTAGTGGAAGTTAATAGACTTCCATTTGCTGGTCTAATATTGAATCGGAGTATAAATGATGTTTCCTAACTGGAGAGCAAATGGGTGTTTTAAAAGAAAGTAATAGCATTATTTTACTTAAGAGGTTATCTTCTTGAAATCCGAGTTAATGCTTCTAAGCCAATTTGTACCAATTTTGGAATAAACTTTTATTTTTATGGAGAGCACAAAATAGTAAGTATAATGATTTAAAGTAACGGAAAACAAATAGTACTTTTTGTCATATTTTACTTAATGGACATTAGTCTGTTAAAACAAAAGTATACCAAATAGTTACCAATGTTATTATTATTATTGGTCATAATAGTGCAATGGGGGATAACATGCATGAGGGAGGGTGTCTGATCATTAAGGGGGTATACAATCTCTACTTCTCAAAACGAGTGTACTCAATGATGACTGTGAAGAAGTGTTTCCAATAAACAGCTGAATTACTCTAGGGTTTTCGAATATGGCCCGGAAAAAGTAATTGTTACCCCTAGAAATATTTTGAAAAGGGTGAATCTAAAAAAGTATCAGCCAACAAACCATAATCAGGTGCCCAATAAACCTTGGTGACATCCATGATAGAAAACTAATCAAATTTTATTGTATCTATTATCTTTTTATTTATTGTTCCAACAACTTTTGATGTTACTTATGATCAGCAGCTAAACAACCCTTTGTATTACTCAAGATCAAGAGTTCAACAACTATTGGTGTTACCCATGATCAACAATCCATAACTCTTGATGATACACATCATAAGATGTCCAAAATATGGCACGGGAAAAAAGGAATTGTTACCCATAGAAATATATTGGAAAGGGGGAATCTAGAAAAATAACAGTTAGCATTAGTTGTCTCATCAAACCATAATCAAAAGGGCCCAATAAATCTTTGTGACATCCATGATAAAGAAATCATCAACATTTATTGTTCTCTATTATCGAACGTCACCAACTTTTAGTGTTACTGATGATCAGCAACTAAAAACCCTTTGTGTTACTCAAGATCAATCTTCTCTTGGTGTTACCCATGATCAATAATCCACAACTCTTAATGATACACGGTATAAGATGACCAACAACCTTAAGTGTCACTTTTGGTCAGCAACTGAATACCCTTTTTGTGTTACTCATGATCAAAGCTAGCGACTTTGTTGTTACCCATGATCAACAATTTAACAATCCTTGGTGGTATCTGTGATGAAACCCACACCAAAACTAACTGATTCCTAGATATGTGTAAATAGGTCATGCTCTCTCGTATTTGAACATCTTTCGAACTAACGTTGCATTATTTAGAAATATTATCTCATAAGAAAACTAATGGCCAAATTCTTTCCATCAACAATAAACAGGTAATGAAGATAATTTAATTAAAATTCAAATTCAATATCATTAGAAATAGTATTTTTTGGACAATAGAATCTATTTAAAGAGCCCTAAAACACAACAACAATTACGAAAAATAAAAGAGCCAGTTTACTTATCCAAAACTTTCTCCAACAAAGAAGACCCCCATCAAGTTAATTTATAAGCCGCTTAACTATTTCGCATCGACATGTTATCTTCCTATTTTCTTATTCAATAAGATATTAAATAAAAGGGCCAGAATTTCCCCCTCAAACTTAACGACTTTTGTTTGAACATTCACCCCGAGAATTCCATCTGTCGACTTTATTATTAATCGCTGAATAACCTCCCCCCACCCACCCAACGTTCGTTCGGCGGAAATGGGAATGCAGAAGTGATTATCAATTCCCAGTGGCGCTATTAAAGACACGCTCGGCTTCATTGCAAATTGACCCCCTCCCTTTTTGAGAAAAGAACGATTACGATGTAATACAAACATCGAATCGATATGCTGCTGCTGCATTCAGTTCTTCATTATACCAAATGGCTGAGTCTTTCTCTACTAATCCGGTTTTCTCGTTGCCCAAAAAGGGTAAACTGCTCCAGAAGGTGCAACTTATGATCAACAGCTCAACAATACTTTGTGGCATTCATGATCAAGAGTTTAACAAGCCTTGATTTCACCCATGATCAACAATTCACAATCCTTGGTGTTACCTATGAGCAACAATCCCAACCCTTGATGTTACTCATGATCAACAATCCGCAACTCTTGATAATATATAGTATAAGAATTTTTGCAGCTGAACAACACTTTGTGTTACTCATGATCAAGAGTTAGCAACTTTTGATGCTATTCATGATCAAGAACTTAATTATCCTTGGTGGTATTCGTGATGAAACATACAACAAAATTAACTAATTCATAGATATGTGTATGTAGCTCATGTTCTCTTGTGTTTGAACATGTTTTGAAGTAATATTGCATTATTTAGAAATATTATCTCATAAGAAAACTATTGGCCAAATTCTTTCCATCAACAATAAAATAGACAATGAAGATAATTTAATTAAAATTCAACTTCAATATCATTAGAAATAAAGAACAATTTTATTTTACAATATCTTTCGGACAATAGAATCTATTTAAAAGGCTCTAAAACACAACAACAATTACGAAAAATAAAAGAGCCAGTTTACTTATCCAAAAGTTTCTCCAACAAAGAATCCACCGTCAACTTAATTTATAAGCCGCTTAACTATTTCGCATCGACATGTTATCTTCCTATTTTCTTATTCAATAAGATATTAAATAAAAGGCCAGAATTTCCCCCTCAAACTTAACGACTTTTGTTTGAACATTCACCCCGAGAATTCCATCTGTCGACTTTATTATTAATCGCTGAATAACCTTCCCCCATCCAACTTTCGTCGTCGGAAATGGGAATGCAGAAGCGATTATCAATTCCCACTGGCGCTATTAAAGACACGCTCGGCTTCATTGCAAATTTCTCCCCTCAATTTTGAGAAAAGAACGATTACGATGCAATACAAACATCGAATCGATATGGTGCTACATTCAGTTCTTCATTATACCAATTGGCTGAGTCTTTCTCTACTAATCCGGTTTTCCCGTTGCCCAAAAAGGGTAAACTGCTCCTGTTTTTGAGAACTTCTCACACGAAACACGGGAAGTTGCGTGAGCAGGCACACGCAAAACCTCTATTGCGTGGTTAAGCGATATATCGACAGTTTTAGATGCAGGTATCCTTCAAATTACTTTTATTTGCATTTTCGATGTGCAAAAGTTGACGTTTTTTTAAAAACTTTAACTTTTAATATTTTGGTACAAAATATTGTTGGAGAAAATGTAAGATAAATTTAAAAGATTAGAAATTACTTGTTAATTAATAATTAATTTTTCTTATTAATAATTTATTTTTCTGGTTGATCTTCGTGACCAGTGTAACGGGTTTCATAATTAAAAGGAACTGGAGAGAATTTGGCAACTGATGGATGGGTACGATAAATCCATAATCAGAATATGTTGTTGTTGTTACTAATCTCCCTAGTGCAGGAAACCCTACACTAGGTCCAAAAGGACCCCGTCACAGGAAACGTCCATGGTTAAATGCAATATGCAACTTCACTTTTAGCGTGGAACCACGAGGGCTGAAGATTGACTAAACCTCGAGATAAAGCTCTATGATCCTATTAGACCGGGACGTACGGTTTAAAGTGGATTCTGAACCACTACAAACATCCATGGCACAGGCAGGACTCGAGCCTAAAACCTGTGGCACTGAGCGCCAGAGCACTAGACACTCGACCATCAGGCCCCATTATTATACATCCCCTCAAAAATGAAGTGCATTCTTAAAAAACGTTTGTTTCGTTCCATTTAAACTATGCGCACTGTGAAACACCCTATACAGGTGTATCTGCTAAAAGTAGGAGAGTCTTTTTTTACTTATTATGGGTGAAAAATGTGGGTGCAATGTAAGAGAACGCCTGCAGTATATCCTGGATAACGCTGAATCTGTTATATCAGTTTTAATGGTAAATGAATCCTGTAAAAACATGCCAATTTTTTAAAAAAACCATGCAAAATATAATAAACCATGAAATAAAAGACTTCATCTTGTTATTTACTTTTTCTAAGTCATTTACAATTGTTCAGAAATATGTATTAAAAAAAAAAAAATTAAATATTCAATTGCATGCTAGCTTTCATTTGTCTTCGGCCACTTATGTTTTTAAAATAATTATAATTGATAATTCCGTTTCTTTTTAAGGAAAAAAAAAACAAAGTTCATTTTTTTCATTTTCTGAATAGACGGGTTTAATTAACGAAAAGTACGTTAACAATTAGAAAAGTGCTTAACAATTTCTTTTGAATATTTAGAAAAGGAGTAACTTTGTTTTCACAAATGAATTCTATGCTAAAATAATTACAAGAACTTTATAATCCATCAAGAGAAATGAAATAAAACCAATTTCCATAAAGTTATTTGCAAAAAAGCAATTTATAATAAAACGAGCAATAAATATTTGTTTCTTCTTTCCAAAGATAAAAAGAAAGTCTAATAAGTAGTGAATAGCGTGACGATGAGAATATTTCAAACTTATGAAGAAACATGAATTATTCAAAATGTTTCCACTTAAAATCTTTTTCGAAATAACATTATGCAAAATTGGCTTGAAATTTCTAATAATATTATTCAAAACTATACACAAAATAACTCTTCTTTGCTTAAGAAGTTTGGAGAACATTATTTATGCAAATTTCCTTTTTTTCCCTGAATCTTATTAGTTTCCCGGGAAAGAAAATTTTATTCATTAAAAAGCTGTTAAACAAAATATGGCCAGTCAGTAAATTGAAAGTTATTCAAAATTCTTTATGTATTTTCTCTATAAAGAAAACCAGCATATTTTAATTATTTATAAAGACAGACACTCGCTTTTTGATTTCTAGCCATACATTATTTATGTGCTTGACTAACAAGTTTAAGAGTGATGTATAATATGTGATAGAATAGTTAATTCTTTTAAATCTAAAACCTGTCTCAGTAGTTATTAAAAAGCCTGAATAATAAACAATAAAAATAAAATGAATAACTTTAAATAAATTAAATTTTTGTAAAAAAATCGAAGAAATAATAAAAGAAGATTTGGTTCGGTTTAGTTTGTCATTTTACAGTCATTTTGTTCACATTTTGGACTAATTTGGACGGGATAAAACTATTTAACGTTTATTCCGGACCACTAACAGACATCCATGCCATTGGCAGGATACGAACCTAGTAAAAGGGGAAGAATAAATAATGTTGTTACTAATCCCTCTAGTGCAGGAAAACCTACACCATTTCTAAAAGACCCTGTCGCAGATCCATGGCTAAGGGTAATATGTAGCTTCATTTTAGGGAGGAATCACGAGGGCTGATGACTGACTAAACTTCACGACAACTTCACGATCATATCATGATAAAGAGTAAAAAAACAGCTTCTTTTTGCCCTTGAACTTGCTGCACAAATACATGGGACACCCAAAGGGGGAAGTCTGACTTTACCCCAACAGATTATGCCCCATGGCACTGGGTACCCATTTAGTCACCTTTTACGACATGGGCTATTGTGGGGCTTTTCTAACCCATAGTATTAATCACTCTAGGATTTATTTAGCAGTTCAGATCAAATTTGTAAACTGAGTTAAACCGTAAGCTTTTTGGTTTGTGACCGAGGATAAGTACCACAATTCCATAAGACAAAAAGTTCCACCATAGAATTCGAGAAAGAAAGCTGACTTTTGATGAGAATACACCATTCATCACCATAATAAACGTGGACAAATTGAATAATGCTGTTTCATTGCAAAATAATCGAGTGCTTATAACTAAGTCAATGTGTTATGTAAGTAATCTAGTCAGATACCAATTTTTTAAATCCTTAGATTTCATTCCCAGGATTATATTAATTATAACCCCGAGATTATGAACTTTGGATTTCTTCTCCCATACGATGGACAATAGTTAACATTAAAAGATCTTTTTGTCACTTGCTTCACATTTAGTTTTTAAACCCGCTGACTAAATATGATCGTCCGATTGCAAAATGGCCAACAAACATAGAGTGTTTATAGGTCGATGTGTAAATGAGGTGATTTAAGTAACGGTTTTTTTGGTTCGTTTTTTAAGTTACAATTTTGTTTCAGGAGATAAACATTAAAAAAGAATTCTTTTTTTAAAGGATTTTCATTTAAAGTTCCATTTTCATGATGATATAAACCTAAGAATTTTTTATGTTTACATCCGAAACGACGGAAAATTGGCTAATATAATATCTGTTTGTTTTTAAATTTTAATTTTTCTAAACTGAAAAACTAACAATTTAAATAAAATAAAATAAACGAACACAAACAAAGCATTTTTTTTTACAAAAACTAAACGTACTCAAATATCCCAATATTCTCGGTTAAATCCTTCATATTGAAAATAAACTAAAGGGATAAATATGATTCGCATAAAATGAAATTATTATAAGATCTGTTTTGCTATTATCGAAGTCATTAGTCACAAGAAAGATAGAGATGTAGCAGATTTAGTATTATTCAGTATGCATGACCTATGGGGAAATCTGCTACAATCTACCCAAATTTATTCACCACTATTTTAAACAAGCACCCCGCGAATGCCATCTAATGACTTAATTTTTTCTTCCTTCCTCCTTAATCCCAACATAAGTATATTCCGGAATAAGTATTTCATGTGAATATTCCCAGCAGTTTTCAGTTCATCGTCGTTTATCGAGTTCCAATTCACATGCCCTCGGTTTGTGTTGTGAAATTAATTATCTATTTGCATTATTTAGTTAACCAATGAAGGATGTGCAACATTTTTGATATTTGTAACATATATTCAATAGGTCAATAAAATTACTGGTTGCATTATAGATATTGTTAAAGTCGTTGGAAACCACAGTAATTGTTGTTTTACAATATCGTGCTTTCTGAGCTCAGCTGATTCTCTGAATCATAGTTCGCTAACATTGGCAAATATGTAGCAGATTTAGTGTTACACAGAGAACACGGCGAGTAATCTACTACACTGCATTTCCACTTACATTAAAATTTGGATGGAACTACACCAACAGTAATTTCTGGGGACAGTAGTAGTTACACTTATTAGTAGTTGTCATTAGTAGCTACACTTATTAGTATTTGTCGTTAGTAGTAGCTATTAGTAGTAGTTATATAGTCATTTCAATACTTTTGCTGAAAGATTGAATAAAGCAGTCTCGCCGACACTAATTCAACCGCATTAAAAAAATACTTTTTTTTACCTTTGTAGTGTTTTGAATAAAAAATTTCAATTAAGGACTAAACTATCTATGTCCGCATGTATTATTTATCAAACACACAATTAAAATCTTTCCATGTTAGGAATTCTTTCGAATGTATCTGCTGCTTAAAAATGGATACTGACTTACTTTTGAGCATCCCAACTTTTCCCACAAAATTCCTATCGAATCCCCGATGAAATATAACAGAAAGATGTCCAAGGAAAAAAAAGAAATTCTCCCCACTCAGCGTTTTGCGGGGCGAATGGAAATTCTGTTTGCCGGGGGTGCTAATGCCCGATGATGAGCCGCAAGCGCCGCGCTTAAGCGCCCCAGAATTCAATGGGCTCTGCGACGGGAATAAATTTCCATTTAAAACGGGACGGGAACGGCTTTCAATGGAATATTTAAAAAGACATTCTTTATCCTGTTTTCCATAAACTGCGAAACTTTTTTTCATGGCGATTCAAATACTTTGCCGTTTAATCTTTTGCCGAAGTTATAAAATCATTTGCCCGAGATGTTTCAAGTAATTAATGTCATCTGATTTTTAGCTTTAAAGAGTTACTTAGTATCTACTTTTAACCGCACATGTGACAAGATATAAAAACAAGTATCTAATTTAACCACACGTGTATTAAGATATAAAAAACTGTATTTTTCGTCATTAGAACCGTTAATTGTGAGTAATGTTTAGTAAATATCTGGATATAGAGTTAAAATAAACAGTAAGATGTTTCTTTGTGTGCAAAATCATATAAAGCGTTTTGCTAAAAATTATTTATTCATTCATGAAAGGCAACTTAAGACTTTTGGTTGAAAAGGTTTGGACGTGAGCTTTATCCAAGAGCTTATGTCAAGAGTTATTTATGTGAATAATCATGGGTAACACCTACTCATGGCTACTCCCACCTATCCATGAGTACTTGTGGGTAACACCCATTACCCATGATACTACACGGACACCTCATGAGTAGTCAATTTACACATGAAAGGAGGGAATGGGGACAACTTCTGTTATGATGGAGCATCCGTAGGTAGAAATCTGACTTGGCTCCGAGTCACTGAAGAAGGCGGGGAGGGTCTTCCGAAAGGACTTTTAAGGTGAACTACCCCGCATTTACTTATTGTAAATGAGAAAACCCGTAAAATCCCCCCAACTAGTCCGACTAAAAGACAAGATTCTGAATATCACAAACAACATCCCCGTTTTTGAAATAGTGTATACAACAATGCCGCTAGCGGATTGAGCCTCAAACGTAATGCTCACGGAGCACGCTGTCGCTGAGACACGAGTCGGGCTGAGATCTTCTTTCTGAAGACAGTAATTGCTATAGAAGCCAGTAGCTGCATCATTAGTTATTTCAATACCTTTCCTGAAAGAATGGATGATGCAGCCTTGCCAACATCCACCACATTTTAATTTAAAAAACCCTATTAAGGAGCAAAATATCTATGGGTATGCTCTATGTTTCATTTATCAAACACATAATTACATTATTTCCATGTTAAGAATTCTTTGGAATTTTTTGGCGAATTCTGTCGCTTAAAAATGGATACTGATTCACTTTCTAACATCCTTACTTCTTCACGTAGAACTTGTTTTCCACAAAAATTCCTATCGAAATCCCCGATGAAATATAACAGAAAGGTGGTCCCAGAAAAAAAAAATTTCTGACCACTCAGCGTTTTGCGGGGTCAATGGAAATTCTGTTTGGCCGGGGGGTACTAATGAGCGATGATGAGCCGCAAGCGCCGCGCTTAAGCTCCACGGAATTCAATGGACGGCGGAAAGGAGCAGCTTCTGTTGTGATGGACCACTCGTAGGTAGAAGTCTGACTTGGCTCCGATTCGCTGAAAGAGGGAGGCAGTGTCTTCAGAGAGGACTTTTAGGGGGAAGCTATCCCGCATTTGCGTATCGTATGGAGGAAACCTGGAAAATTCCCATCAGGTATTCCGAATAAAATGGAAATATGCTGTACATCTCAAACGAAATTGAGTCTTCTCGCTTTTTGAAATAGTGTCTACAACAAAGCCGCCAGTGAATTGAGATTCACTGAATTTAATGCGCTAGTGAACTTAATGCTCACCAGTAGTGCACGTTGCCACTGAGCCCCGTGTCGTAGTCTGCATTTACTAGTAATATTAGTCAGTAGTATTAGCTATTAGCAGTAGCTACACTTATTAGTAATTGTCGTTAGTAGTAGTAACTACACTTATTAATAGTTATCGTTAGTAGTAGCAGCTACACTTATTAGTAGTTATCGTTAGTAGTAGCAGCTACACTTATCAGTAGTTGCCGTTAGAAGTAGCTACATTTATTAGTAGTTATCGTTAGTAGTAGCTACACTCTTAGTCATTTCAATACTTTTGCTGTAAGATTGAATAAAGCAGCCTTTCCGACACCAATTCAACTGTATCCAAATAAATACTTTTTTACCTTTGCAATATTTTCAAATTTTTGATTCAAACAATTTTCATTTATTTTCTGCAATTTAGTCTCTATTAAGGAGTAAAATATCTATGAGTATGCTCATTTGTTTCATTTATCAAATACATATGTACAATTTTTCCATGTTAGGAATAGTTTCGAATGTATCTATCGCTTAAAAATGGATACTGACTTACTTTTGAACATCACAATTTTTTTCCACGAAAATTCTTAGCGAAATCCACGATGAAATATAACAGAAAGGTGTTCGACGAAAAAAAAAAAGAAATTTCAGCCCACTCAGCGTTTTGCGAGGCGAATGGAAATTCTGTTTGCCGGGGGTGCTAATGCCCGGACACCAATTCAACTGTATCCAAATAAATACTTTTTTACCTTTTGCAATATTTTCAAATTTTTGATTCAAACAATTTTCATTTATTTTCTGCAATTTAGTCTCTATTAAGGAGTAAAATATCTATGAGTATGCTCATTTGTTTCATTTATCAAATACATATGTACAATTTTTTCCATGTTAGGAATAGTTTTCGAATGTATCTATCGCTTAAAAATGGATACTGACTTACTTTTGAACATCACAACTTTTTTTCCACGAAAATTCTTAGCGAAATCCACGATGAAATATAACAGAAAGGTGTTCGACGAAAAAAAAAAAAAGAAATTTCTGCCTACTCAGCGTTTTGTGGGGCGAATGGAAATTCTGTTTGCCGGGGTGCTAATGCCCGATGATGAGCCGCAAGCGCCGCGCTTAAGCGCCCCAAAATTCAATGGGCTCTGAGACGGGAATAAATTTCCATTTAAAACGGGACGGGAACGACTTTCAATGGAATATTTAAAAAGACATTCTTTCTCCTGTTTTCCATAAACTGCGACGCTTTTTTTAATGGCAATTTTAAAGACTTTGCCGTTTAATCTTTTCCCGTAGTTATAAAAGCATTTGCGCAAGATGTTCGAGTAATTAATATTATCTGGTTTTTAACTTTAAAGAGTTACTTAGTACCTACATTTAATCGCTCATGTATCAAGATGTAAAAAACAGTATTTTTTACCATTAAAATACTTAATTGTGAGCAATGTTTAGTGAATATCTTGATATAAAGGTAAAACAAACAGTAAGATGTTTCTTAGTGTGCAAAATTATATACTAAAAACTACAAAATGACATATTTTTACTAAAAATTACTTACTCATTAATGAAAAGCAACTTAAAACTTTGGGTCGGAAAGTTTTGGACGTGAGTTTTATCGAAGAGCATATTTCAAGAGTTATTTATGTTGTGACTAATCATGGGTAACACCTACTCATGACTAATCACCTACCCATGTATACTCACACCTACCCATGAATAGGTGTACTATTTATGGGTAACACCCATTACCCATGAGTAGTACACGGACACCCCATGAGAAGTCTGGCAGTTTACACATGGATGGAGGAAATGGACGGAGCTCTGTTGTGATGGAGCACCAGTAGATAGAAGCTAACTTCGCTCCGAGTCGCTGAAGAAAGAGGGCAGTGCCTTATGGGAGGACTTTTTAACGGTGAACTACCCCGCATTTGCATATCGTATGCGAGAAAACCCGTAAACTCCCACAGGTAGTCTGACTAATGAGACAAGATGCTGAACATTACAAACGTCCTCGAGTCTTCTCGTTTTTGAAACAGTGTCTACAAAAAAAGCGGTTGAACCTCACCTAATGCTCACCAGCGGCTCGTGATACCATTAAACCACGGGATGGCAGAGATATTTATACATTGCATGAATTTGATAAAGTTCTTGATCTAAAATACATACAGTTTTTTAGGAAAAAGGGTTTGTAATGATTTCTGGCTTTTTGAATAGTGAGTTATAATAAGAATAATTATTTATCCTGGCTCACAAAGTTTATTTAAGAAATTAAACCCAAATGCTTTAAGAAGTCACTGTTTAATTTAAATTTCGTAGGTTATTTTTACTTTAAATGTATAATTACTTTCACTATCCAGACATATGTATTATAAAAATTATTATGAATTCTTGAAACTAAAATACCTCCAGACACTATAATAAATAAATAAAGGCAATATGAATCATTTACTCTAAACGAAGATAATTATTTTCACTTTCCAGACATTTGCTTCATTAAAAAATTTGCTATGTAAACATGAAGTCAAAATATTGCCAGACACAATAAATATATTCAGACACCATAAAAATATGTTATGATAATTATAAAAATGAGTGTAAGCATTTTGAAATGAAAAATGTTAAAATTACTGTTTTCTCAATTTGATAAATAAATTTTGATTATTCAAACTCAATAATTTTAATGAAGTTTTATTTCAACGTTATTTGATTTTCTTTTTTTGTATTAACTTCTTCGTCAATCACATAAAAGAATAAAAATAATTTTTTTTTTTGGGGGGGACAGGAGCGCTTTATATTTTTTTAATCAGTGTATTTTATAGAATCTAATAAATAAAATTAAACATACTTCATGTAATAGTCTGGTAAATACAAAAAAAAAAAAAAAACGAATTGCGAATGGGAATAATAATTAATTTGTTTTTGGCATTTTGACTGAAATATTATTTACGACATATTTAGTAAAATTTCACTTTAAAAATGTTTAAAATTTACATGTAAAAATATTTTTATTTTAAATTTAGTGATTATCAGAAATGCTTATAATTTAATTTTTTCCAACTATAGCCTTAATTGTAAGAAGCTAAATTTAAAATTTTGTTTTAACAATATGAAAACTTTTATTTTGCTGTGACAGCTTAATTATTATGTTCAAATTATTTATGATAACAATAATTATAAAATGTTTCAAATCGTTAGTGTATAAAAATATGGTTAACCAATATAAAAAAAATAACAAAAAGTTTTCACTAAATTAATTAATTAATTAATTAATTAATTAAATATTAATCTATTGCATAAAAAATATAAAAAAACATGATATATAAATTTTTTTACAAATTCGGCAAAAAATTGTTAAAGGATATAACAACAATCGTTAACTGGCGCTATGCTAATCGTGGTTTAGCGAATAAACAAAATTGACTTTTAAAGAATATTGCAAAATGTATAGTAAAATAAAGTCATTGGTGTATCTCTTGCATATCTGTCTCATGAAAAGTTCTATTCATTTTACGTCGGTGAAATTGTCTTGAAGAAAAACTTGAACAGATTAATTAGTTTTCTAAAAAAAAATATAATAATCTCTTTTGGGTTGACAATAGAAAATAATTTTCCAGCACTATATGTAACGTAAAAATTCATTTGCGATAACTAATATTCATTTCAATGAATTATACAATAATTATTAAAATAAGAAAAACAGGAAACAATATTCAAATTTACAGTATGTCAATAAGATATGTTAATGTTTTTCACCATCAAACACTTCTAAATTTTTTGTTATTTACTTTTGTTACTTTGCTTACTTTTTTTTTATTTACTTTTTACTTATTCTTTTTTGTTAGTTACTTTCATCATCATTATCATCAGTGGCGTAACAGCCCCATGGTGGGCCAATGCCGTCTGCCAACTGGCAGATTTCGAGACTAGAAATACTATTCTTTTTTATGGAGTAGGATTTTCAGCCCTACTCTCAACACTATACAATATTACATTAATATTAGACCAACACCTATGGTTTAAAGGGGATATCCGAACCACTAAAACATCAATGGTACCACCGGGTCTCGAACCCAAAACATGTGCTCCCAAGCTCTAGTCACTCGTCCATCAAGCCGCATTCATTATTTACATTTTTTTTATTTCTCTATCATTACACACGTAAGTCAGCTGGAGAGATATTTAAAATTCAAAATAATTTGAGTTTATTCATGAGACATTTAAATAAGGCATTAAAAATATTTTAAGCTCTAAAATTCCCCCTTTTTCTGCATCTTTCCTCGACCATGAACAATTTAAACAGAAAGATAATTTATAATTTAAATTTTGCACATATAAAATGAGAATGTCACGTTTGAAGAAACTTAATTTAGATGTTCAATTAATTTTTTGACAAAACATGACGTAATAACATAGGAATATTAAATGATTTAAGACTATGTAATTTATTGAACATTTAAAAAAATTCAGAGAATGTTATTAGTAGAATTTGAAAATTCCCTTGCTGCCATAGCAATTTATGTATTTTTAGCAACCAAAAGTGCAATGCAAAATAAAGTGAAATTAGTTTGGTTTGTCGCTCTACGGTCATCTTGTGCACACCTTGGGATAATTTTTTTTTTTCTTTCTAATGCAGCTGGCAAACTTTTAGACATGGACGTCTTGGATGTCTTAAGGCAAGCGCTGCACAGACGTACTCACTTTGCATTACCAAGGGGACGTGTGTAACTTGAAGATAAGCCACGGACGCGGAGTAACAATGCCCCCGCAACGTTCTACGATCCTATTAGACCGGGACCTACAGTTTAAAGTGGATTCCGAACCACTACAAACATCCATGGCACCGCCGGGTTTCGAACCCGAAACCTGTGGTACCGAGCGCCAGAGCGCTAGCCACTCGGACATTCAGGCCCCACTTTGGGATAACTAGACCGGGACCTACAGTTTAACATGGATTCTGAACCACTATCATGCCACCACCAGGATTAGAACCGTAAGCCTTTAGTACCAAAAACAAAAAAGCTAGACAATCGACCATCAGGCTGCTAAATTAGTTAAAACCGCATCCTATTTATTGATGGATATAAAATATGTTTCATTGCTATGTCAATTGGTTGAAAGTTGGTAATAATTTTAAACCCTTGATGTCAATTTCATAATTATTTGTGAAAGAAATGATTAAATAATTGTAATTTACTATTAACTTTTTAATATTTATAGTTAAGAATTAACAATAATGCAGCTAAAATATATTTTATACCTTATTAAAAAAAAAAATCGAAAACTAACGTAGCGAATTTTTTTTTTACCATAAAATTTAACTGTATTTTTTATTTGGTTTTGTTTGTCGCTCGACGATCATTTTGTACATACTTTAGGCTAATTAGACCAGGACCTACAATTTAATATGGATTCCTAAAATCAATAACAAACATCCATGCCACGGCCAGGATTCGAAACTGAAGCCTGTGGTACCAATTGATTTGATGTGATTTCTCATTCTACGTTCATCTTGTGCACACGAGGGCTAAATAGACAAGGACCTGCAGTTTTTACCACTCACTCAACATCCATGCCACCGATAGGATTCGAACCTGAAGACTGGGACACTAATGGTCACAGCGCTAGTCACTTGGCCACCAGGCCGCGCCAGTTACCAAAGGCCAGAGCGTTACCAATTGGCCCTAAAGCACTGAACTTTTAAAGCATATTGAATAACGAAACAAACGTGAAAAACTTTATGTACTATATATTTTTAAATGCAAAAATAAATAAATGAATAAATAAAAATAAATTAATCCAGATCGTTGTTCAAAGAAACAGAAAGTAATTCTTCAATTTAATAAATTATACTTAGAATAACAATTAAATGAGGAGGAAATATTTAAACGAAGCGTTAAAGTGCAGAGCCTTTCCCGCAAAGAAACAATAAACGTCAAAAACATACAATAACTGATGAGAAAGCTTTTGTGTTGAGAGATAAAAGCATAATGAAATTAACGTATGCATCTAATTTGATGCGGAATCGAATTATCTTTGAATAATGTCTCCTAAAAGGATAACTCAGTTTCTGTTTTCACGTTTGTGGATGGTTTTGAGCAAGAGGATAGCTTGTTAATTAATTCAATTTTATTCAAGGGCTGGAAGTTAGCAGTTCTACATAAAAAGATAACCCTGCCGTACATTAGAGATATTAGAAATGCAATAGAAATTTTTCGTAATATTTATTACGTTCAAAAATCGTATTTAAGATGTAAGTAAACAGGTTTGTTGCTGTGTCTAATCCTCAATGTCCTGCAGTGCGGGATGGATATTCTATGAGTATTTACTCCTGGATGGAGGGAAATAGGGGCAGCTTCTTTTGTGATGAAGCATCAGTATTTTGAAGTATGACTTGACTCCGTGGCGCTCTATAGTCATATGATACCGAGACCTACGTCTTAAAGTGCATTTCGAACCACTGCAAATATCTATGCCAACGCCAGGACTCGAACCCGAAATCTGTAGCACCGATCGTAAAAAAGTGTATTATCAACGAGTAAAAGTTAAAAATTACATTTAAAATATACACAAATTGATATCCTATGGTTTGGTTTTTGTAGCTCAACGGTCATTTTGTGAGCACTATAGGTTAATTAGATCGGGGCGTACAGCTTAAAGTGGGTTTCGAACCACCGCCATGATTCCAAACTAAAGCCTGTAGTACCAATGGCCAGAGCTCTAGCCAATTGGCCATCAGACCGCTGATTATCCTGCGACATCAAAAATGTACAATGTGACGCAAACAAATATAAAAAGGGAACAAGAAGAATAAATGCCAAAAATGGTAATTTTATTAGATGCTTCATAAAACAAATAGTGCAAAATAACATATTTTTATTTAGTTAGCGAAAACTATAACGTAGAAGAGATAATTTTTCGAAACTTTCTATATCTTTTCAGTGTGAAATGTTCCAACTTATATGTATGGACAGATAGTTAGACATCAGATTTTAAAATAAAATATTACACATTGGATATTAAATATTATACATTGGATATTAAATATTAGACATTAGATATTAAATATTAGACGTCAGATATTAAAATATTTGTTAAAAAAATAGACATTAGATATTAAATTCACTATTAAAATATTTGAAAAAAATAGTTAAATTCACTGACAAAAGGATGCAGTTGCTGGAATTCAATAAATGGTATGAAAAATTGTGAAATTGAGCTTTTTCGGCTACTAAAATTTCTTGTTATATGATACTAATCGAAGGGAAAGAAAATAATGCAGAATAAAACAGAATGGAAGAGTGCAATATTGTTACATGGCTGCATTACAACAAATTTATACAAAACATTTGAATTGCAAAATTTTAATAAATTACTATTGCTACAATAAAGAATTGAAGAAAGCTAAGGTATTTCTATTGTAAAAGTACATAGAAGTGATAATCATTTGTTTATTTGATTTTTTTTCTTTAAAATTAATGTTTCTGCTATTTTTGATATATTTAGAAAAGTTATTGTTGAAATTCAGTTGCCTCAAATAAATTCTAGACGAAAGTTAACTTATAATTATTTTTTATGATGTTAGTGCATATAATAAGAAAAATTAAAAAACACTATAGGTATGTTGTATTGCTACTTTTTTTATGATAATAAGTGTTTTGCATAAAATATGAAACTGAAGTTATTGTAAAAAAATAGAAGAAAACATGCATGCCATATATTAAATTGCAGTAACTTTTACTTAATAAATTTTTTTTTAATTTTAGGCCTTCATTTTAAATTTATTAATGCTGTTTCTTTATGAATAGAATGCATTAAATTTTTGAACACCGTTGATCATATGAAATGGATACATAAATACTTAACTTTAAATTACATTGTTTTTGTCTTAATGTTCATTAATTAATTAGTGAATCATTAACAAAATAATTGATCTTAATAATAATAAACACTTTTATCAAAACAATTTCCTTAACGTGTAATACAACGAGTCATTTTAACTAATGAAATTAAAAACTTATACATATAATTGAACAGAAATTTGGTTTACCAGAAGTTTATTTGCATTATAAAATAAATAGACCAGAAAAGTTTTCCAAGTAAACCAAGAAAAGTAGACCAAGATTTCTCTTAGCAAATTGTTTTGATAAGTGCATCCTATATAGAAAGTCTAATGTCCTAAATATGCATATATCAGTGTATGATTTGCAGCGTTGATCAAATTCGGTAAGTCACAAATATGTCATTAAACAGCAAGCTTTATTTGATAAAAATTTGTCCTATTTCACTTTGAAAGAAGCACTACCAACATGTACTGGTTGCATGGAACATTTTAAGTCTAATGAAATAGCAGGCCAAGGCGGGGTCCTTTCCCGTTTTTCCGGAAAAGTTGGTAGAAAAGAAAAAGTCAGGCCACACCCTGATATGAGAATCTAATCAGGAGAATTTACACCCTCAACACATAGCAAGAAGGAAAATGTCTTACAAATGCAACAGAACATTTCTGTTGCATTTGCAAGATAGAAATCGTGAATAATAATTTTAAAATTGAACAATTCCCAAGAAACAATTTAAAATCGAACGACTCATGAACAATTTAAAACTGAATGATTCATGAACAACAATTTAAAATTGAATGATTCATGAACAACAATTTGAAATTGAACAATTCATGAACAACAATTTAAAATAGAACGATTCATGAGCAGCAATTTAAAATTAAACGATTTGTGAGAATAATATAAAATTGTACGATTCATGAGTAACAATTTAAAATTGAGCAATTCATGAGCAACAATTTAAAACTGAACGTTTTCTGAACAACAATTTAAAATCGAACGATTCATAAAAACAATTTAAAATTGGAGATTCATGAGCAACAATTTAAAATGGAACGATTCATGAGCAACAATTTAAAATTAAACGATTTGTGAGAATAATATAAAATTAACGATCCATGAGTAACAATTTAAAATTGAAAGATTCATGAATAACAATTTAAAAGTAATGAATGATTAAATATTACTATTTCAAAAATTTCTTTTGCTTAAAAATAATTTCCAACAGCAAAATGATTTTTTAAAATATGCTTGCTTTCATTAATGTTTGTTTTATAAAAAATACTTGTTTTCAATAAAGCCTTTTTTCATTTGTTTGAAATTCCTTTATTTAGATTGTTGCATTTTATATTGGAATACATTTTTTTGCAGTTTGAGCGAATAAAATACAAAAATAATGTACGAATGGAAAATAGCATGTTTATCTAGCATTTTTTTTAATTTTCGTAATCTCTTAATATGCAAAAAAGTTAAAATATTTCTTATTTAAATAAATCAAACATTATATTTATCGTATTTATTTTTAACATTCTGGTATTTTTGATTTTTATTTGCATATAATAATTTTTTCATAAAATATATGTTTATACAATGAATCATCAATATTTATTTTACAGATATATTTTTATTGTTTAAATTTTTGATGAACCGTATACTTTTATTTGAATTGTACTATTTTTTAACAATCTAATACCGTACTAAATAAAAAATATTTAACTTATTACATATGTTGTAAAAGTCAGCATTAGATCTTTTTTAAAAAAGGTATTACACAAAGAAATCTTACGAAATTTTTTCATAAAATGTATTCTATATAAAACGCTAATGCGATAGAAACCTCAAATTGTAACAGAAAATAAATGAGATGCATATAGACAAATAGACTAGGCATTAAATATGTATTTTAAAGTAATAATTGTATTTTATGACTTTAAAGCTTTACTGTACTTTTAGAGATTAAGAAAAAAAAAGATTTTTAAAGATGCCTTGTGATCAAAAAGTAACCTGAAACCACATTACCGGAGAAATCTTTTAAAACTGGAAACAGAAACGAATAATTTGTTAGAGAGATAAAACGTTTTATTTGAAGCATAAAATTGCAGCATTTTTTGACTTTCAACAAAGCACAGACAGCGGGGAATTTATATCCTCATTTGACTCTACAGGAATTTTAATGAAACATTCAAAGAAATCCTAACGAACCGGATTTCGCAATAAACATGTAAATGCATAATCTTCTGGAACGATCGGAAAATGCAAAACTTCTAAGGCATCGTTAAAAGGTTCTCTTTTACAATTCTTGGAATATTTTGAAAGACTTGCAGCATTCCGAAAAATCTCTCTTTCCCATTTGGCAAATAAAATTTCCCCAAGTTGAGCTAAAGCGGAAATAGTTCTTTACTTAATTTAATGAAGGGTATGATTTGTACAATAGTTTGTTTAATAATTCGTCTGGAAATATAGGACGTGGAGACACTACTTTAATCTGATTAAGAATTCAGAGCTTTTGTTCGGATGGTTTGAGTCAGAAAATTGAGAAAAAGGAAATATTGTACGTATTTCAAAAATGGATTCGTTGGTTATTTGAATATTTTCGTTGTTATTGCATTACCGCTGAGAGATTTTTACATCGTTTTGGAAGTAAAAGTATGATGGACAAAGTAAATGGTTAAAATTTCAAAATCGTTATACTAAATACAGCGCAAAAGAAAAGGCATGAATTTTTTTACCATTATATCTGTATGATGTATGAATTCAATTTTTTAAAATTCGTTTCAAGTTTTTTATGAGAAATTTTTATTTCGTGGTACTAATAAAAACGAATAAAATAGAAACTAAATAGAAATAGAAATTTTATAGGAAGTAATAAAATATATAAATGTCGCGTGTGTTCAATATAATGAATTTTGCAGACTGAAAAAAAAAACAGTTTTATTTAGAGCATGTATCATCATTATAGCTTAAAAGATATAATCTTTCACATTTAATTTTTTGATTTTTAAATAAAAGTTGTTAAAATGTGATAATGGCCAAGAGTTAAAAAACTGGGAAACGAAAATATTGTTTTTAAAGAAACGATTCGCACGTTATATGAAATTTTTCAACTGTTACAATATTACGACTAAGAAATTTTTACTTCGTCCTGCAAATAAATACATGTAGAACAAAAAGAAATATATTTTTATGTAAGTAAATATGTGTAAATGTTGCACAAAAGAAAATATATGAATAATTTATGTTACTTTGTCCTTTATAGCATATAAATGCAGGATTTTCAATTCTTCCTCGATATTTTGTGAGAGAGCTTTTTTCCTACTGTACATTAATATGGATTCTTCAAGTTAAATCTTCTAGTTTATTGTGCTCAGTTAAAAAAAATACTGCAAACTACGAAATAATGTTTATTTAGCCCATGCCTCGATGTTAAAGTTTGAATAGAAATAATTTTAATTTACAGGTTTTGAATAAAAATTCTTAAAATATATTAATCTTTAAGAGTTAATAATCTGTGAAAAATCGAAGATAGTTTTTAAAGAATCGATTAGAATGTTATTTGAATTATTTTCAATTGTTAAAATATTACGACTAAGAAATTTTTACTTGGTCCTGTAAATAAATACATGTAGAGCAAAAGAAAAGTAAATATATGAAAATGTTGCACAAAGAAAGTATATGGATCTTTAATATTACTCTAGCCTTTATAGTATATAAATGCATGGTTTTCAATTCTTCCTCGATATTTTGTGAGAGATTTTTTTATGCTGATACGTTAATGTTGATTCTTCACGTTAAATCTTCTAGTTTAACATGTTCAATTAAATAAATACTGTAAACTGTGAAATAATGTTTATTTAGCGCGACGTTAAAGTTTGAATAACAATACTTTTAATTTGAAGGTTTTGAATAAAAGTTGTTAGAATGGGATGACGATTAGAGTAAATAAATTGGGAAAACGAAAATACTGCATTTCAAAAGGGGATTTTAATATTATTTTATTATTTTGTTCATTATAACATTACTAGAGAAAGATTTTCCCGTTGATTTAAATATAATATATATTAGATAAATTAATAGTCATTTACTCTTTAAATTTCGAAGACTACTGTAAATATTTGATTTTTTTTTACTCTAATATTGATGATACGCATTGTATGTAATTTCTAAAAAGCTTTTCTGGATTTTGTGAGAGTGTTCTCTAAATATCTCACCACCTTTAATTCTTCAACCTAAATAGACGAGTGCAACAGAATCAATTAATTGTGCATTAATTTTTATTCAGCATAATATTAATTCTGCATTAATATTTATACAGCATCTCCGCTAAAGTTAGCAAACACAATTTTTTTTTATTTATATATTTCATATGTAAATCGTTAAAATGCAAACAATAATACTTTGAGTCAGTAACTTAATACACAAATTAGTAACACTGTACTGCGCACACAGTAAATACTGTACTACATAAATTATTATTGTACGTTATTTGATAATTTTGATTGTTACTTCTAAATGATTTTTACTTGGATCTGGAAACAAATATATGTACGACAAATTCACGGTCTGTTACTCTTCACACTTTGTAGTCATTATAGTAAATATAAACATAAAACATTTGAATCTTTTTTGTTTTACTATTTGATGTTGTACAAGCGATATATTGTTTTCAGAATTTTGAAAGAAAAATCTTTTATACTATTACACTTGCGATAAATCTTTAAATTAAATAGTTTATTGTTCAGAATAAGACGAATTATGTAAATTGAAAAATATATTTTATGCAATGTATATATATATATATATATAATCGTTGAAGTTTGAAGACATAATACATATTATTTTTTACGGGTTTCAAATATATATTTTTAAAATGAGGAATCGAGTCAATAAAAGGAAAAAATATTGTATCTCAAAAATGGACACGACTGCATATTTTTGCATTGTCCTGAAATGAAACCTATGGAAAACTTATACCTTTTTGCTGTACAAATTTTACAATTTCTAAGAATATTACACAAAGAAATTACTTTTTCAATGTTACGTTTTCTATTTCGTTTTACATTTAGTATTACGTTTTTACTTTGCGTTTTTTAAATATATTGACTATTTTGTAAGGGAATTTTTCAATATTGTGGTAAAGACAGTAATTCCTCCCCGATATATTATTATTAGTTTGCTCAGCTAAAATAAATTATGCACACTGAGAAATGAGACTTAAAATTTAGCATAAACGTCATTGTAAATAAATGTCGAAAGTATGCTTTACCTTAAAGATATGTTTTGAAAATAACATACAAAAAAGATTATTTTTTCTTTTTAAATAATCAAAAAGTAAATATTTGATAAGGATAAGTAGTAAATAAGGATAGTTATATGGATTTTTTATTTGTGATATCTTTTTGCTGTACATGAGTAAAATTAATTTTATCGGAAAATGATACTATGAAAATATGTTAACTGTTAATAAGTATTAATAAGTATAACTCTTAATAATTTAAAAAAAAAACAACTAGAAAATAATTCTCTTGTAAACTTTTAAGCACTTTAAATTTAAATGCTTCTAATTTTTTACTTTTCCATTATTCATTTAACATAAAAAAATGTTTTAGTTATAAAGTGAAAAATACAATTTTTTAAAAACTTTTGTAGTTTCGAAAATTTAGAAAAATTGCACATAATTGATAACAATGAAACAATGAAATCTACGCACTTATAAATACTTTATTACTAAATACTCAATGCATAACTTTAATTTTCATTATGCTTAGTAATATTCAGATGAAATTTTTTGAATTTGACTTTTTAAAATTAAATTGAGCAAATTTATATTACTAAAATTAAAATAGTAATAATCTGATAATAATTAAATTAATAAAAATTTAATATTAAAATTAGTATTAAAAACATTTAAAAACAGATATTTATATCTAAATGCTATTTAGTTTAATATTTAAATAAATATATGAATACTTTTAATCAAATTTCCCCATTATATAACTTATTGAAAGTTTTACGCATTATTTTTTAAAAAAATTTTATTACTTTTAACTTCGATAGCAGAACAACACAAGAACGTTTTTTTAATAAGAAAAATTTTAAATAATATTAAACAAAGACAAAGTAAAATGTTTTTGAATACAAAAAATAATTTTAAATAAAATTTTACCTTTAATTGAAATCATTAATTAGCTGAAAATTTTAGTAGTTAAAAATGTTTTAAATACAAAATATTTTTATCATATCAAAGATTAATTAATATAAGATAATTATGTTTCTTATCATAAAAATATCAGGAAAAATTATTTTTAAAATACTTTTTGTGATCATTTTGTTAAGAAATTGTGATCTATACCAAGCACTTACAAATATATTTATTTGACCTTTTATTTCAAATTAGGTTACGAAATTAAAATATTTAGCAATTAACTTTCACATCACTAACACTACAAAACACAATTAACCATGAAAACTACAAAAAAGCAGTTGTTTTAGTAATAAGTAGCATATTTTCTTTTTAAAAATGCATTTTAAGGAAAAGTACATAATTTTAATATTTTATTTTCATGCCTAGAAACTAAACTTTGTCAATTTTTTTAAATAAATTTATTTTATCTTTGCACAAATCAGGACATAAAATTACATCTATTTATAAATTAGTTCTCCTTTATATATAGCAGTTTTTTAAAACTGTAAGAAATATTTAAATGCAACGGTATTTTTATATAAAAAAAGAAAATTTTCTGTTTAAATATGCCCAATATAAATTTATGTGGGTTTTTTCAATTGAAAGTTTCTTTTGAGCTATTTATTTTAAATTTAAACTTCTCCGAATAATTTTGTTTGACCTTCACCTCAAATTAGGTCACGAAACTACAGCTATTTAACAGTTTAATCTCTCCCACTGAAACGCAGTTTTCTAAAAACTGGGAAAAAAATTATTTAAAAACAATTTTCTCAATAAAAAAAAAAAAAATTGAATTTTCGTTTAAATATTGTTTTTTCGTACGCAAAAAACTTTGCGAAATAAAAACGGAAAAAGCGTTTCAAACCATCGTTCTTGGTGCAGTGCGCAGAAGGGCAAACTACGACATTTTTGGGTTTCTACGCATTCAACTTTTGTTCCGAGATCCCGAAACTACTCCCAAAAACTTCGGAGAATTCAGTTCGGTATTTTTGTGCCTAAATTTGCAATCAAAATTCCTGTGCACGAATTTAAGCAGGAAAAGATTTCCAAAATCCGCCGTTTTTCAATCCGGAAACTTTCGGGAAAAGTAAAAGTTCCGGAAAACTTTCGGAAAAGTTGCGGCGCGGCTGTCCGGTTGAGCGAAGCGGGATTTTTTTTTTCCCTTTGCAAAAATCGGCCATGCAGGATCGGGATAAAAGGAAAACGGGATAGGGGTGCAAAGGGGAGTTGGTGCTTACCTTGGGGGTGGGACTGGAGGGGGGGACTGACAGACGGACGCACTCCTTTGGCTGGCTGAGGCACACTCGGATTCTCTTCTGTTCCGGGTTTTCTCGCCGAACCCCTTTTGACGAGCCACCCAAGAAGAGCGCGCACCCTCGCACTTAGGGTTGCCAGTTACGTAAACACTCGCCAAAGGACACCATTTCCCAATCGATAGCGCCGGATTTGGCGGCTTTCTCCCGTTTTGAATAACAGAAAATAAATTATGCTGCAAATATTTTACGACAAACGGGAAATATGCTTTTTAAATAGTATTTCTTTATTTAATATGTAATACTTTGATGGAATTTTTAGCAAGATCGTTTTTTAATCAATATAGAATATGTTTTAAGTTTATAATTGTCTACAATATCCTGAAATTTCAGAAATTTCTAAAATTATTACGCGTAAGTGTTTAGTGTTCGCTAAAATTCTTTGAAATTAGTGCAAAAATGGGTGGTAAAAATCTTGCAGTTATTAAAAGATGTACCAATAAATTATGAATTAAGGATGGGTAAAAGTTCGTTCTTTTAATTTACGATTTTATACTACATTTACGATTTATATTTTGGTATTTTCATGATAAAATTATTAAAATTTCGCAACATATTGAAACAGATTAGTTGAGTTGTTTTTCTTTCTTTAAAGGTTTGCTTTCCTGTAAAAGTTTTTCCGTCTGTAAAAGTGTATTCTTTTCAAATATTTATTCTGCAGGAAACTACGAATACGAAAAAGCTATGTGGTTATATTATTATAGGAAAAACCTACTTTATCTCATTAAAATTATTATATTTAATTATTATCTACAGAGAAGAAGAACAATATTCAAGTTTATATTGTTGACCTGTTAAGTTTAATGAATTATTTTGTAATTTGTCTCAGATTTTATTTTTGCTTCATATTAGAATTTTTTAATGATGTGTTTTGATGAAACGAAATTGAATTATCTATTTAAAGATTATTTTACTGAATATCTTATAAAAAATTGTGTATAAAATTGCGGCAGATTTGCTGCTTATTTCATTTGCAGATATAGCACGTTATTATAGGCGTATATATTATAGTTTGTTTCAATAAAAATATAGATATCTCTCTCTCTCTCTCTCTCTATATATATATATGTATGTATATATATACTATACTGCTGTATCCCAAAAGTAAAAGTTTTCAATTTAAATTTCCTTGGCATATGGTATTTCATTTTTTTTTTCTTCTTTTTTGTGTTGTTGGTACTGTCCTTAAAATCTGTCTTAAATTTTAAGTCAAAATATACATTAGTGTTTGAGTTACGCTTGGTTTTGGGAGAGGATAAAACTGATTCCGGCGATTTTTGAAATGTCTCTTCAATCGACTCAAAACGGTGTCCCGGAGTGGTCTTTTGAGTTTAGGAAATATCCAGAAGTAGCACGATGCTAATTTAGGTGAATACGGTGGTTGTGGAACGATATAGGTTTCATTTTTGGCGAAAAATCACGAAGAATCAATGCAGGAGCATTCAGTGTTTTCGGTACCAATCGAGATTTGACGCGTTTGAGGCCCAAAACATCCTTTAAAATGGAATTTTGAAATTCCAACATCATCAGCAAGGTCTCTAATTGTAAATCGACGGTTTGCAAGCAAACAATCTTTAATTTTTTGGACGTGAGCTTCGTCGGTAGAGGTTAGTGGTCGGCCAGAGGGTTATTCTTCTTCAACGCGTTCTCTGCCTTCTTTGAACTGTTTTTACCACTTCTAAACATTTCTTTCCGATATAGGAATACTCACCGAATGCATTCTGCAACATTCTATACGTTTCCGCAAACAAAATTTAAGTCAAGTTCTTGCTCAATTAATTCAGACATTTCAAAAATCGCCGGAATCAGTTTTAGCATCTCACAAAACCAAGCGTTAAACTCAAACACTAATGAATATTTTGACGTAAAATTTCGCACAGATGTCAAGGACAGTGCCAAAAATCTAAAAAAGAAGAAAAAAATGAAATACCATATACCCAGGAAATTTTAATTGAAAACTGATCTTACTTTTTGGACACAGTAGTACGTTAAAAATATTTCACGACAAACGTGAACTATGATTTTCAATTCAGATTTTTTTTTATATGTAATATTTTGTAGGAATTTTTAACTAAGATCGTTTTCCCTTTCAACATAGAATATGCTTTCTCTTCAACATAATTAATATCCTGAAATTTGTGCATTTTCTAAAATTAACACGCTTAAGTGTTTAATCTTCTCAAAATTTTTTATAAATTAGTGCAAAAAAATTGTCATTTTCTTAATGGGTGGAAAATTACACCAGTTACTTAAAAAATGTACCTATAAATTGATTGTGAATGAAGGATATGATAATCATCCATAATTTACGATTTTATGGGTACATGTTTTGGTAATATGTACTATAATGTGAATGTTTTGAAATTTTCTGGGCCAAAATTACTAGAAAATAAGATAATAATAATATAATATAATAAAATTTCGCAATATATTGAAAATAAGATTGTCTAATAACTGTCTTGTTTTCTGTAAAAAAAGTTTTCTTTTCAGTAAAATGTTTGCTCTCCTGTAAAAGATTTTTCTTTTCATTAAAATATTTACTTTCCTGTAAAAGTGTTTTCTTTTCTGTAAAAGTTGTTTTATTTTGATAGTGTTCATTCTGCAGGGAAACTACAATTACTCGCAATAGCCATGTGGTATTTAAAGGCAAAAACCAATTTTACGAATGTCGTATCCTACTTTAAAAAATTTACTTCATAATATTAATTATTTGAAGAAAAGAAGGCAACTAAGCTTGCTTACTTTTCTTATATTCTTGACCTATTAAATTTAATGAATTATTTTGTATTTTTTCTCAGATTTTAATGTGTTTTTCTTCAAATTAGATTTTTTCATGATCTATTTTGATAAAATGCAATTGAAAAAAAGTAGATCGTATTTAAAGATTATTTTACTGAATATCTCATTAATATATAATCAGTAAAAAAGGGACTCTTATAAGCACAAAAATGTTTTATATAATGATGAAAAAAACATTAATTTTATTCAAAAACCTATCACGCATATATTTAATGATATAATAAGTAAAATATTTCAAATAAAATATTTTAAAACTGATATATTAGTACAACAACAAAATGAACATAAAAATTTTAAAATGTGAATAAGAATTACTACATATGACAACAAAAAATGAAAACAAAAAAAAATATTTTAATTAGAGATTTTAAATCTCCTTTTTGGCAGGAAGAGAATCTTAGTTTTACGATGTTTAGACATAATAAGAAGAATCAATGGAATTTGTCATTAAAATTGTGATATAATGCCATGTATGACCATCATAAAAAAGTGAAACCATAGAAACCAAAAACAGAAATAACAACTTTTGATATTATTTATTTAAAAATTGGACTTGAAAGATACACCATCAATTTTAAAAATACTAATGAGATTTCATAAAAAAAAACTCCAAAATATGCAAAAAAAAATTGGAAGTTTATTTAAAAAGAAACAAAATATGCCTCCTGCGTGCAAATGAAACTGTACGTGCGTATGAAAAGGCGGCCTGATGGCCAATTGGCTAGCGTTCTGGCTTTTGGTACCACACGCTTTAGGTTTGAATACTGGCAGTGGTATGGATGTCCGCTAGTGGTTCGGAATCCACGTTAAACTGTAGGTTCTTGTTTAATTAGCCGAAAAGGGTGCACAAAATGACCGTAGAGCAACAAACCTGACGAAATATTGTTAAAAACATTTTTATTTACAAAGATAACGAAACTTTTACATGTAAATCATTAATCGATGCACAATATTTACTTTCACTAATTTGAATCCATCAGAAAATTTTATCTTGTCACTAATACACAATCATATTCAATTTGGCACAGATTTTTAAATTTTTAGCTTATTAACTCATTATTTAGCTAGTAATAGCAAAGTTATCATGTTTCAATAATTTTACAAGACTACAAATTTAACTTACAAACTTTTGCCGATAGTAAAGTTAATTTCAGAAAATTTTATAAAAGACTAATTTCGATAAACAATTTAAATTATTTATCGGAATAAAAATTACTTGTTGATCAATTATTCACATACTTGCAAAAATATTTCGAAACAATTTATCGTACCTTAAATGGATTTAAACTGAATAATTTCATGAGTCAAATTTACCAGCGTTTTTATATATATAAATATATATATTTTGGAAATTCATATTCATTCAAAATTTCCATATTTTTAAAATGTTCATGCTTTCATATTCCAGTAACGTATTTTTTCAGTTGTAACCAAGTGCACGCGAATTCAATGAAACGCACGCGATATTTATACTGGTGATTGCGTGACTTTTTTGGCACGTTCCTAATTTCCAACTTTTGAAAACGAGAACTCTGTATCGTAGAGAAAGTTTTATTATGAATTGGAATTTTCGAGGAATATGTAGAAAGAATTTAAAGCATTTTATTTCAAAATTGTTGAAAAATACAAATATCACAGGTGATTCGTAGAACATAACTTCACCTTAAGATAGTTTAAAATTAAAAAATTCCTCCATCGTATACCATTCCTGATTTGATTTGTTTTGTCGCTCTATGGTCATCTTAAGCACACATTGTGCTAAATAGACAGGAACCTACAGTTTAACGTGGATTCGAACAACTAAAAACATCCATGCCACTGCCAAGATTCGAATCTGAAGGCTGTGATACTAAAGACCATAGTACTAGCCAATTGACCATTAAACCACTCAAATGATGTTTAAATATATATTTTTTAACTTTTACTTGCTGATAGTACACTTTTTCACATACATCCTAAATACGATGTTTAAACGTAATAAAAATTACGAACAATTTCTATCGCATTCCTGATGTCTCTAATGTACGGCTGGGTTAACTTTTTATATTGAGCTGCTAACTTCCAGCGCTTGAATAAAATTCAATTAATTAACAAGCTATCCGCTTGCTCAAAACCATCCTCAAACGTGAAAACAGAAACTGAGTTATCCTTTTAGGGGACATTATTCAAAGATAATTCGATTCCGCATCAAATTAGATGCATACGTTAATTTCATTATGCTTTTATCTCTCAACACAAAAGCTTTCTCATCAGTTATTGTATGTTTTTGACGTTTATTGTTTCTTTGCGGGAAAGGCTTTGCACTTTAACGCTTCGTTTAAATAGTTCATCCTCATTTAATTGTTATTCTAAGTATAATTTATTAAATTGAAGTATTATTTTGTGTATCTTTAAACAACGAACTGGATTTATTTATTTTTATTATTTATTTCTGCTAGCCATTTGGCCCTCAGACTGCACGACTGCTGAAGTGGTAGTAATAAACCTCAAAGTTCCAAAAAATGCTACTTCATGTTGATCGCATTTTTACCATGGACCAAAATAAAGACGTTGTAGATTTAATTTGAAGTAAACCCACAAAAATTCAGATTGATTACAAACTTAATATGGTAATATTTAAAAAAGTAAATTCCCTAAAGATTATTAATGGAAAACCTAATCATTATCACGATGAATAACTAGAAAATGGCCTTGCAAATATTTGTTTAATTTTTTTATATATCATACAAAAATTGAATATAAAATATTTTAAATAAGTTATCAAGCAATTATTTTTTTCATAATCATGCACAGCAAGAAATTTGGCATTCACGATCTAATGCTTTAAGAAAAATCTGTTGTTATTAGTACGCTATTAACTCCGTTTAATTATTTAAGTTATTATCAACTTATCATTTGATCTTTTTTTTTTTTTTTTGTATACAGAGAATAAAAAGTCAAGCAACGTCTGAAACTACTCGCAATTTTTTAAATTATATTTATTATATTTATTTGGAGTTGCATCCTGAAATAACTATATCTTTTCCGTAGATATGTAATAGAATTGTCACTGCATGTTTTATAAAAACTTATTTTAATAGATTTTTTAAGCCATAAGTATCAAATTCATTCTATTCATTTTGTGATTCATAGACAATGAAATCAAGAATTTCGAATTTTAGAGTAGTTCCTTTATATGGTTTTCAATTTCACTGTCAAATTCTTTTATCTATAGTATTTTTATAGCATTTGAATAAAATGAGATAAAGGAGTTTTAGCAAGCATATATCTCAAAGCACCTAGTCTAGTCAAGTCCGATTCATGGCCTAAAGATAACGTTGCAAAACTGTCGTGCTAAAGATTGCTGGTTCTTGAATGCCGCTGGCGGCGTGGTTGGATTATAGTTTTTAGTAACGGAGGGACGCGATTGTGCTACAGTGTATAAAATATTTCGCATCAACTGCCAAATTTTTATCTGTAATCACAAAACATTTCTCACGAAATGCAGGACAATTATCCTTAATAGATATCTACGAAGGTAATAATAGCCCTACGTTGCTCTTTGGTGAGTTGCATTTGATATAAAATTGTGTAACACGAAATCTCCAACGTATACAAATTAATGATGATATATTGAAAGCAAACCTAAAATCAATCCAAATCGATATTAGCCCCACATTGAATGGTGAGGGCGATACAATAAATTATAACACGAAATTTATCAACGTATACAAAATCATGATTATTAAAAACAATAAAAATAGAAAAATGTTTGAAATATTTACAAATAAAAGTTATATTTACTTAAAAATTTTAAGGTAAATATTCGCCTTAAAATTAAATATTTTCAATTATTCAATTTAAATTCAAGGAACCATATAATAATACATGTAAAAATTAAATAACTTATAAAGATTAAGAATAATAAAGTGGGTAAAATATATGTATGTAAAATAAATTTTACAACATATTACGTAAATACTTTAAAAATTGATTATTTTAGGAACAAAGTAGTAGCTTAAATACTTTTAATTTCTACTGTATCTCAAAAAATATTGTTTAATAAATAAAAAAAAAAAGATTTACTTTATAAGAAATAAAAAAAAATAAATAAATGAAAATTACTCTAGACAGAGTAATTTAGTTTAATCACTTAAATGTGAAAAAAAAAAGTTTATAAAAATGTAACTCAAACAATTCTGAAGGTAATGACAACGTCGTGATACGAAGTTATTGTGGAAGGTATAGAAGTACTTAACTTCAAACAAAGTAGCATATTCAACCTAATCTGTGATGGCATTGTGAATCATCAGTATTTGTTCTGACAAATAAAACAATTTGAAATTGATTTAAAAATAATTCTTCCTGTTTAAAAATTAAAGTATTATTTTTAAATTAAATTTCGAAAGAAAAAAAAAACCTAAAAGAAAAAAGAAATATTGCTGAGTTTGAAAAGTTTTCACATTTTATTATATTTTTATTCGATATTTTGTGCAGAAAAAAAGCGAAATTGTTCACAAGGGAGGTATAAAATTCTATCAAATGAGAATGTTTACTTTAGGAGTTTTAAGAACTAAAAAAAAATATAAAATTGTACTCTATCTAGTAAAAAAGGTTATTAGAATTTTTCAGGATAAAAACATTTAATAGGATACTTAAATGCGCTTTTTTTTTCTCAATTTATACAATTGATGACATTTTAAAATCTGTTTTTGTCATGTAAAGATTCTAAGGTGATTTATTGTATGGAATTCATTAATGAAATCATTACCATGTTTTTCATGGTTTTCAAATATTTTTAATTTTTTAAATTTCCATTTTTTTCAACGAATTGTTCGCTTTTATTGGACATATTTTTACAAGTATTATACAATTGAAATTCGCAATGTTTCAATACATTTCTTTTATAATGAAAATACAAGAATCGGTGAAGTCATTGTATTAGTATTGTAATTGTATTAGTATATCATATTATTAATTTATTTATATAACTTATATAATAAATCATGTTATAATTTATATATCATATTATTAACTATCAAATATATTTATTATCAAAAATTTTCTAGAAACAGAGGTAACTAACTGTTATCTCTGTTTCTAGAAAATTTTTGATTATAATCTTATAGCATAAATCTCTTTAAAAATCTGTGTTTCAAATGCCTGACATTTGATTTAAGACTTTTTAAAAATGCTCAGTTGATGTATTATATTAGCGACAGAGCATATATCAGCAAATTTATTATATATAAACATTGTATATAACAGCAAATTTATTATATATAAACATTGTATATAACAGCAAATTTATTATATATAAACATTGTAAGTAACAGCATTATACAAAGTGTTAAAAAACTATTCCGATATAGCTATTATACTGTTCACGGAAACTGAATAAAATTTTGGTTTAATGTATTTTGCGGTATGCGCTCAAGAATCGTATGAAAAACAACAGTTATAAGTTAAGAGTAATAGTTACGTGACAAAAATTCGAAAATTTCAGATAGCAACACTTATTTTTTATTGAATTCGATCACCATAATAAAAACCTATAAATAGCTTTGGAACGGTACCTTTAGCACGAAAATCGCGGGTTGTAGACAGACTGAAAAGGAAAGGAAAAACAACCAATAAGGACGGATAAGCCACAGAAAACAAAGAGTTTAAAAAATTTTCGAGTAAGAAAATTTTCACATATGATGACAATTTGCATGCTGAAGATGATGGACAGCACTGAAGCCCATACAATGGCAAAATTGATTTGTTGAACCTCACGTCTGATGCCATATTTCAAATCAGGCTTAATCTGCAGATTAAATGCATGCATTCTGAATATCAGGTAACCCTACAGACTAGAAATTCATTGGAGCGAGGTCGGAGGACCTTGACGGACATGGATACATGAAAAGCGGGAGATAAACATAAAATATCTGTCACTAAACTCTTGTGTTAAGAAATGAGTGGAGATTGAGGTCGAGATAGATCGCATGGCAACCCGATCGCATGTTTTCAACTTTTTTCAAGATGTATGTCGAAGGGTCTGTGACGAAGTGTCTACACTAACTACAATATAAACACAAGAATTTGAAGTAAAGAAACACAAGAGATTTATTTAAGGATCGACACATCATTTTTGGAAAGAGGATTTATTTCGTGAAAGACAAATTTTAATAATCGTAAAATAGAAATCACTTAAAAGTTGTTATACTTTTTAAAATGCCGAACACCTAAGCTAAGATTCTTTTAAAAAAAGGAACTGCATATATATTGTATTAATAATACTGTATATAACGGCCTATACATGAACGTCAGCGGCATATTCAAGTTACCCCAGGGTGAACAATAAATGGCAGTTCCATCACATCATCCAATCTGCGACACAGCAATTTCAAGCGAACAGCTTCAGGGGGACGAATTTAAGGGATTGGCTCAATCCTCTAGGAACCAGAGAAGAGACTTGACGGGAAAGAGATTTATAGCGTTACTTTCGGATCTGTTTCCCCGAACTAAATATCCTTGAGTCAGAAGAAATGGGTGCAAATTGCCAGAATGTAGTGTGCATAAAAATAATTCACGTGTCTCTGAAATCGAGGACATTCTATGGTAATGAATAATGGTTTAAAACTCCACGGCAAAGAAACACTTATTCAGTGAGCATTATCTATGAAAATTATATTATTATAAATGTGTTAAAATGAAAAAAGAGTAATGCTGTGCATGAATTGGATTATTTGTCACACAATTTCTGCAGAGAAATGGGCATCAATAACATAAATTAATTTTTGAGGATTTTTGTCATTCATATCTACTACACATTGAATTTTAACAATAAAAATAAATAAAAATAAAAAACTTAAACACACACAAAGAAAAAAATCTTGTTCTCATACATTATTTGAGCGGGCACACACACAAGAAAAAAAGTGAAATTTTTGTAAACAGGTTCAATTACATTTTCTCATACATTATTTGAAGTAAGGGCACAGTACCTTGAAGAATTATTTTAGTTAAATTATTAAAAGTAAATAGTACAACATTAATGACATTCAACATTTTTGAGTACAACATTAAAAAATTGAAATTGTTCAAATTTTTAATATTTATCATTCTATATATTAAAATGTATTAGTCCTATTCAAAATAGTACAACATTCATGAATACAACATTTGTTAGTAACAATAGCCTTTAATTATCTCTTGTGAAAATCACAAATTGAGAAAATCACGTTGAAAGATTAAAGACACATTAAATGATCCTTTTTTTACCATTTACATTTTTTGTTACTGTAATTGTAGTTTTAGTACGATAAAAATGCTGTTTGTTTTAAAAATAATAATAACATTATAAATTATTAAAAAAAAAAAATATTTTTGAGATATCCCATTTTTTGAGGTAATAAGATACAATGTCTCTTTAAAGGAAATTTGAACTATATTTAATACCAGAGTCTACGGTTGCCCAGCGGATAACTAAATGGGTTTCAGAACTAAAAAGGCTCGTATCATAAACCGAGACAAGGGAAACTGAACAGAAAAAGCTCGGATTATAAACGACAATAGTAACTGAATTGAAAGACCTCAGTTTATAAACCGACAAGAAAAAAAAGTTAACAAAAAAGATCACAGATCATAAATAGATAAAATCGCTGAACAAAAAGATCTCGATTCATAAACCAACAAGATAAGATGAACTAGCAGTTTCCTTGTCTACATACTGAACGTGATTCATTAATTTATAATTCAGAATATTTTTCTTTTGAATTTGAGGAAGACAGATGAAGATATACACAGAGAGAAACTATCCCTGGAGATATATGTTCTAAAACTTCAGTGACATAATTTTTAGTCTAATGCGAGTTACGATGAACCTGCTATTTTTGCCATTGTAGTAATAAATGACTTCAGCTGATCCGTATAACTTTTGAAAGCAAAAAATAGCATGAATAAAAGCTAACCACTTCGATATCCTTACTTTTATCCGGACATTTTATTACAATGCCTTTGAAAAATAGGATGCAATATTTTATTTCTTTGTAAACATTTCACGAAATTTTTCAAAAAGATATTGGCATATGCTGCAAACGTATCCTTTGTTTGAAAATGGGCTCATTTTCGTCTGTCTTTGTTGTTGGTGCGGCCACTTTTAGCATAAATACGCGGAGCAGTCAATATCGCGTGACTTGAAAAGGTGATCCAAAAATAGGAACACGAAATAGCTATTAAGAGTTGGCGAGCGACAATTATGCATCAATAAATAAACACCAGTACAGAAAGAAAGAGTTCTTTCATTAAACATTTTCCTGCTTTGATGTTTTGCTCAGCAATCAATAGAACCAAGGAAACGATCAACATTCACACATCATGTGGAGTTCTGGACAAATAAACTTTTGCACGATGAATGCATTACTCAATAAATTGAACAATTTCATTCCATCGACTGTTTGGAAATAACTCATTTGATTAGTTCTCTTTAATTAGATGTTTTAATTTTCCCTCAAAGCCCAATAATATTGCATATTACATAGCGTGCAAGTTGATGAAAGTTCTAACCCACTGGTAGTAATGTGTACTACAGTAGGTAGTTGTGTACACTACCACACTGAGTTAGTGAAGTGTGAGCTAAGTCAATGCGCTACAGTTAGTCTATACTAATATTAATAGTACGTTACTGGTACTGTATACTACTGTCAAAGTCCAGTAATGATGTATGTTACAAGAGGTGTTAGTGTTCAAGAGAATTAACTTAGTATTACACTTATGTGTATTACATTGGGTCTCTGGTGGTGGTGAAAGGATAAAGAAGTTTAATATTTCATTTGATTTCTGATCTGTTTCTGATATTTCATCTGATTTACGATCTGATATTTCATCTGATTTCTGATCTGATTCTGATATTTCATCTGATTTTTTATCTGATTCTGATTTCATCTGATTATTTATCTGATTCTGATATTTCATCTGATTTGTATTTCATTATATTTTTTCTGATAACAGATAGTGATTCTAATATTCCTTTTTTTATCTGATTCTGATTTTTCTTCTGTTTTCTGATTTCTAATTCTAACTTTCATATATATATTTATTACTGAGCTAAATTGTTATTTTAATTCATAAAACAATTAAATATTCACTGAAATAACTTTTTTAATTAAAAAACATTTTTAATCCCTCAATCATGATAATTTCATACCATTAACGGAACATTTGCTAATATGTTTGTACACTTGATATTCTGTAAATTTTGTATGAGAAAATTTATTAAAAATGTTTTGTAAATTTGACATTTAATTAAATTTGTTATTTAAACTAGAAGTAAATATGAATTGAAACTAAAACTATAAATAGATTTTTTTCACCAGTCAGAAAGAATTTTAATTTTCCTTAAAAAATGAAGTTGCTTTGTTTTGCATTTAAGTTTAAAACTCTCTATTTTTCAGAATCCAATACAAGTCGTGCTAAGAAAACAAATAGTTTTTTATGGAACTAAATCGGCTTAAGAGCTGATTATTTTAAGTGGTCTTTTTTTTTCCCTCTTAAAAGCACAAAACTCTCGAGAAAGAATTTTAGAAGAAAACCGGAAAGTAATGATTTAATTCCCAAAATCAGTGGCTTAGCAAAAAAAAAAAAAAAAAAAAATAGGGAGCAAAGCAGGTGTCGTGATTTCCATAAAAACTGGAAAACTATCTTCCCAATGGCAACAAAAATTCGTTCTAATCCGCTTTCCCGCCCAAAGAAATGCACAAAGTCAAATGCGTGATTTAAAAACTTTCCGCCATTTTTTTTCGGTTAACGAAATCTTTAGAAGAATAGTTCTACTTTTTTCCCCTTCATTCTGTGAATATAAATGAATAAAGTTATTTTATTTAGTTTGGGATTTTCTAGTTTTAGTTTTGCTGACAAAACAAATCTACTTCTTTTCTTATTTTGTACCAATTTTTTTACTTAAGGTCCTTTTCCAAATTTATTTTTGCGCTGTTCATCGTTAGCAAAGAGTTTTGGATTTTTGGATTTTTCCAAAGATTTTTGGATTTTTTTCATTATTTAAACTTATATTTTTCACTAAAACTTGATAAAATTGATTCCTACTTATTTCCTGAAATTAATTTTCAAACCTCACTTTTCAAGACTAATGGAAACACGATAATACTCGCATTTACTTTCCCCCAAATAAGCATCATTAATTAATCAGCCTACAAGAAACATCAATCTATATAGAAATATAAGCTGCATTGTGAAAATTCATTGTTATGTGTGTGTGTGGTATATCGTCAGCAAAGACTTTTGGATTTTTTTAGAATTTTGGATTTTTTTCATTATTTAAACTTATATTTTACACTAGAACTCGATAAAATTGATTCCTGCTTATTTCCTGAAACAAATTTTCATAAGAAAAGCTTATTGATTAATGTTCAACTGAATTTCAGCAGCAATTACAGATAATTTTGAGCACATGAGATTTGCATTTTTAGTGCCTGGAAAAGACATAATTTGGGAAGTACAAACCCTGTTTTTTGCTATATCAGAATAATTTTCCTTCCACTGTGTTTTAAATTCTTGTAAAAACTTTTTTCTGATTTGTTTTAATTGTCAAATTTTGAACTTAGTCCTCAAAAAAATCAAAAGACGAATGCATCAACCACCAAGTTACCTCAAAGTCTCTAGTTTAAATAATGTAATTAAAAAACCATCATTTATATTTTTTTTTCAAAAATTAAGGATTATAAAAAGAATACTAGTATTTTGTAAGCAATAGTTAAAGTCGATTAGCGAATTTATTGGTTATATTTCTAAAATATAACTAAAGAAAATAAAGTTTTAAATAAATGATTAGGCCAAATTAAAATTTAATTAACTAATTTTTAATATGTTTTCATATTTTATTGACAGCAATACTACAATGTAATATGTAACTCAAAATGATTTCATTGAAAAGATAATGTAAATACAAAAATCCCTAATTGGGAATATAATATGTCCTTTATAATGTCACATCTAATTAGTCAATTAAAGAGAAAACGTGACTTCTGAATGGTTTTAGTTAACAACGTTAAAATAATTTTTATTCTCAATTTTAAAATTATAATTTTTGAACTACTCATGATATTTAATTGATAATGTTGAACAACCGAGAAAAATGTCAAGATAATATTATTTAAAAAGAAAAAAAAAAAGTAACTACTATCCAAATTAGCATAATATATTTAAAAACTGTACAAACTATTGATGCATAAAAACGATGCAAAGATCATGTTATCTGAAAGAGAGCATAATCTTTGCGACGCTATGCAAGATCTTTGAAATTATTCAATAAAGACAGGTGTTTAAAAATTGGAAAATAATGAAAAAAAAATCATGTTTTTTATTGTATATATTCCTGCAATATTAAATTAAATTGAAATTAATGGCAATTTAATAATAAATTATAACAAAATTATAATTTTTCTTGTAGAGCAACACTAGATAATTTTTTAAATTACTTCTAAGAGTAATGCAATTTTTTAAATAAGAATGAACTACCACCAAATGATGTATATGGAAGAGGAGTTATATACAGTATTGATGTTATGAAGGCATGGTATAGTTTCAATTTTCATAAGCAATAACCGATAAACGTGTAAATGGCGCCCTGAATCCTCCAGTCCACCCATTCCAGGGTTAATACAGGAGGAGAACTTCTCTTCGTCCAACAGATACATGTCTTCCGGATAATTACCTCGCCGCAGTCTACTCTCATCCATTTCAATTAGACGGCTTTTTTGCGTCATTTTCGTCATTAAGGGCTTTGTTTATCCGGAGCCGCATTTATTCGGGTCTGCAGGGCTCTCTCAGTGGCGCTCCACATCATTAACTGGGCTGCGTTCGTGAATGAAATGGTTTACATGGCATTTGTTTCGTTAAATACCGATAAAATGGGAAAACTCATTTGTGAATGAATTAAGGCCGGTCTATCGAAACGTGCTGCTACTAAAAGGAAAATACATACATTATCTTTGAGGATACCTTATTTTTACTTATTAGGCGCCATGGATTTATATTAATTATGCTATTTAATCCTTTTTAACCCTCCATTAGAGGTCATCACTTTCAATTACGAATACTAATAAGAAGAAAACAGTAATAAATAGTCTTTTAAAATAACTTTTTTTCTTTTAAATTCTATTAATTAATTTAAAAAAAAGGTATCTTTTATTACTCTACAAGAAAAATTATAATTTTTTATTGTTAAATTAGCAATAATAGGAACAATTAAATTTAGTATTGCAGTAATATATAATACAATAGAAGAAACATGTTTTTTATGGGTTTTTTATAAGTAAACAAATTGTAATAAAAAAAAAAGGGTCAAATGTTTATCGGAAATTATTAGGGATACGTTAATATTAGTTAAATTTTTTATTTTCAAATACCTGTCTTAATTGAATATGCTCAAGATTTTCTTTTAGAGAACATGATCTTTGCAATGCTATGCATTATAAACTACATATTTTAATAAAGATAAGTGTTTAAAAATCCAAAATTAACTTATACGGATGTATTCCTAATAATTTCCGGTTAATTATTGATCCACATTCTTCTTTTATTAGAATTCGTTTACTTATAAAAAAAAAATATAAATAACGTGTATATTCTTGTATTATATATTATTGCAATGTTAAATTAAATTGATAATATTATTGTTAATTTAATAATAAACTATTAAGAAATTATCTATAATTGCTCTGAAATAAAAATGTAACTTTTTAAAATTATTCTAAATAAAAGTAATGAAAGTTATTGCTATAGTTATTCTAACAAAAATGCAATTTTTAAAATAAGAATAAACTGCGACCAAATGATGTATAGTAATGTAAAGAGGAGTTATATACAGTATTAAGGTTATGAAGGTACGGTATCTTTTCAATTTTCATAACTAATAACCGATAAACTTGTAAATGGCGCACTGAATCCTCCAGTCCGCCCATTCCAGGGTTAATACAGGAGGAGAACTTCTCTTCGTCCAACAGATACATGTCTTCCGCGTAATTAACTCGCCGCAGTCTACTCGCATCCGTTTCAATTAGACGGCTTTTTGCGTCCATTTTCCTCATTAAAGGCTTTGTTTATCCGGAGCCGTGTTCATTCGGTCTGCAGGGCTCTCTCAGTGGCGCTTCACATCATTAGCTGGGCAGCGTTCGTCAATGAAATGGTTTACATGGCAATTGTTTCGTTAAATACCGATAAAATGAAAAACTCATTTGTGAATGAATTAAGGGTGCTCTATCGAAACGTGCTGTTACTATTAAGGAAAATGCATGCATTATCTTTGATGACACCTTTTATTTACTTATTATGCACTATGGATTTATATTAATTATGATATTTAATCCTTTTTAAACCTACATTACTGGTCATAACTTTAAATCGCTCGCATACAGATAAAAGAAAACTATAATTAATAGTCTTGTAGTCTAACTTTTAATATTAAGCAATTAATTTTAATGTTGCAGTAATATATAATACAACAATTTGCGGGCCTAATGCCCAAATGGCTAGCGCTCTGGCGGTCGGTGCTCCAGGTTACGGGTTGGATGTTTGTAGTGGTTCGAATTCACCTTAAATCGTAGGTCCCGTTCTAATAAGATCGTAGAGCTGTGTGGGAGTTGTGTAACTCTCATCCTCAGCATATCTTCAAAGCCACATATGCCCCTTTGTTAGTGCTAAAGGAGTAACAGTGGTGCAGTCTTTGCCTATGATATACAGATTAACTTCTGTATTGCCGGCTGCATTAGAAACAACAACAACATAATACAATAAAAATCATCAACATAATACAAGTAAACTGATTGTAATAAAAGATGAAGAACAGGTCAATATTTAACCGGTAATTATTAGGAATACATCAGTATTAGTTAATTTTGTATTTTTAAACATCTGTGTTTATTTAATAGTATATAGTGTTACAAAGATCATGCTCTCATGTAGAGAACATGATCTTTGTAACATTGTAATGCAACAGCAGTATGTATATATTTTTAAATAAATAATGATAATTTGGATAGCGTTACAAGGATCATGCTCTCTTTTAGAGAACATGATCTTTGCATCATTTTTATGCACCAATAATTTGTACTGTTTTTAAATATATTATGTTAATTTGAATAGTAGTTACTGTTTTTTTTTTTGTTTTTTTAAATAATTTTATCTTGACATTTTTCTCGGTTGTTCAACATTATCAATTAAATATCATGAGTAGTTAAAAAATTATAATTTTAAAATTGAGAATAAAAATTATTTTAACGTTGTTACCTAAACCATTCAGAAGTCACGTATTCTCATTAATAATCACGTTTCTCATTAATATAATTTGTATATATTTTTAAATATATGCTGTAGTTTGGATAGTAGCTATTATATATATATTTTTTTTTTTCAAATAAAATTATCCTGCTGATTTTTCTGCTGATTTAATTAATATTATCCTGCTGATTATTCGGTCATTCAAAATTGTAAATTAAAATAATATGAGTAGTGTCGAAAAAGGATTTGCAAAAATACTTGCTAAAGTAAATACTTTATATTTATATGGAAGTTTTTGGTTCTTTAAAGATGATTGCTCATTTTTTTTAAAATTTTGGGCCTCTTTTTAATCATAACTAAACGATTTTGTGTTCTTCACATTGATTTGATTTAACCTTTTTTAAAGTTACTCCATAATCTTTAAAAGAAAAAAAAATTATATTAAATAGACTCTTCATTACAGGCTTTTTTTATGTACAATATATATTCGTGATAGTAAGTGATGTACACTAATGTAGGGTTAAAAAGGATTAAATATCATAATTAATATAAGTCCATGGTGCCTAATAAGTAAAAAGAGGGTATCATCAATGATAATGCATGCATTTTCCTTAACAGTAACAGCACATTTCGAGAGACCGGCCTTAATTCATTCACAAATGAGTTTTCCCTTTTATCGGTATTTAATGAAACAAATGCCATGTAAACCATTCCATTGACAAACGCAGCCGAGCTAATGATCTGAAGCGCCATTGAAAGACCCGAATAAACACGGCTCCGGATAAACAAAGCCCTTAATGACGAAAAATAGACGCAAAAAGCCGTCTAATTGAAAGGGATGCGAGTAGACTGCGGCGAGTTAATTACGTGGAAGACATGTATCTGTTGGACGAAGAGAAGTTCTCCTGTATTAACCCTGGAATGGGTAGAGTGGAGGATTCAGTGCGCCATTTACACGTTTATAGGCTATTAGTTACGAAAAATGAAACCATATCATACCTTCATAACATTAATACTGTACATATCTCCTCTTCCACATTATAATACATCACTTGGTTGGAGTTTATTCTTATTTTAAAAATTGCATTATTATTAAAATAGCTTTCATAACTTTTATTTAGAATAATATTTAAAAGGTTATCTATTATTGCTCTGAAAGAAGAATTATAATTTTGAAATATTCATAGTCTTTTAATTTACAATTTTGAACAGCCGAGAAAGAAAATGTCAAGATAATATTATTTAAAAAGAAAAGAATATTTAGTAGCTACTATCCAAATTAACAACTTATATTTTAAAAAATATACAAATTATTGTTGCATATAAAAGTTTCAAAACTCATGTTCTGTACAGTAGAGCATGATCTTTGCAACGCTGTACATTATTCATTAAAGATAGGTGCTTAAAAACCAAAACTAATTAATTCTGATAATTTCAAATAATTTACGGTTATTTGTTTACCGTGCCTTTTCTTTTATTACAATTCGTTTACTTAAACAAAAAAAAACCCACTGTTTTACTTGAATTATATATTAGTACAATATTAAATTAAATTGATCCTATTATTGTAAATTTAATAATAAATTAATAAAACCTTATAATTTTTCTTACAGAGTAACAACAGATAACATTTTTAAAGTTACTTCATAGTCTTTAAAAAGAAAAAAGTTATTCTACTAATAGTTAAATTATTAAAATATTAAATTAAATTAATCCTATATTTGTTAGTTTAATACTATTTTTTTTAAAAATTATAATTTTTTTTTGCAGAGCAACAATAGATAATTTTTTGAAGTTTATTTCATAATACTTCAAAGAAAAAGTTATATTAAAAGACTATTCATTATAGATTTCTTTTTATCTGCATTCGTGATTGAAAGAGATTAAAACTCAAGTAGGGTAAAAAAGGATTAAATATCATAATTAATATAAATCCATGGCGCCTAATAAGTAAAAAGAAGGTTTCATCAAAGATAATGCACGTATTTTCCTTAATAGTAACAAGACATTTCGATAGAGCAGCCTTAATTCATTCACAAATGAGTTTTCCTTTTATCGGTATTTAACGAAACAAATGCCATGTAAACCATTTCATTGACAAACTCAGCCCAGCTAATGATGTGGAGCGCCGCTGAAAGAGCCATGCAGACCCGAATAAACACGGCTCCGGATAAACAAAGCCCTTAATGACGAAAAATGGACGCAAAAAAAAAAAAAACTGTCTAATTGAAACGGATGCGATGACTGCGGCGAGTTAATTATCCGGAAGACGGCGTAATTCAGTGTGCGCCATTTACACGTTTATCGCTTATTAGTTATGAAAATTGAAAATATACCATACCGTCATAACATTGATACTGTATGTAATTCCTTTTCCACATCATATATACATCACTTGGTCGGAGTTTATTCTTATTTAAAGAATTGCATTATTGTTAAAAGTAACATTAAAAAGGTTATCTATTGACGCTCAGCAAGAAAAAATGCTGAATAATTTATTATTAAATTAACAATATTACGATCAATATAATTTAATATTTCAGTAATATGTTGTTGATGTCGGGGTCTGATGGCAGAGTGGCTATTGCTCTGGCACTTGGTACTGGGTTCGAATCCCGGCCATGGATGTTAGTATTTCTACGGAATCCCCTTTAAACGAAGAGACGTTTAAAGACAAAGACAAGTTCTCCTCCCTGTATCAACCCTGGAATGGGTGGACTGGAGAATTTTGTGCGCCATTTACACGTTTATCGGTTATTAGTTATGAAAATTGAAACCAAACCGTGGCTTCATAACCATAACACTATATATAACTCCTTTTACATTACTCTACATCACTTGGTCGGAGTGATGTATAGTAATGTGGAAGAGATAAATTAAAAATACTTTCTAGAGAAAATACTTTATATTTACACGGTTCTTATTTAAAAAATTGCATTATTCTTAGAATTAACTTTAAAAAGGTCATTTATTGTAACCCTAGAAGAAAAATTAAAATTTTTAAACTACTGATGTTATTTTAATTTACAATTTTGAACAGCCGAAAAAAGATCAAGATAATATTATTTAAACAGAAAAGAATGTACAGTAGCTACTATGAAAATTAACGTCATATATTTAAAATATACACAAACTACTGGTGGATAACAACGTTGTAAATCTCATGTTCTCTAAAAAGAGAGCACAATCTTTATAAAGCTATACATTATTCAATAAATATAGGTGCTTAAAAATCCAAGATTAACTAATATTGGTGTATTCCTAATAATTTCCGCGTTATTCGTTGACCCTTATTTTTCTTTTTTCAATTTGTTTACTTAAACATAAAAAAATAATTTTTTGAATTTAATTTTTAAAATTTTTTAATTGTATCATATATTACTCAAAATTAAATCATATTGCTTATATTATTGTCACTTTAATAATAGATTATAAAAATTTATAATTTTTTTTTTGCAGAACAACAAATAATCTTTTAAAGATTACTTCATAATAGTTAAAAGAAAAGAAGTTATATTAAATAGACTATTCATTACACTTTTCTTTTTATCTGTATGCGTGATTTAAAGTTATGACCAGTAATGTAGGGTTAAAAAGATTAAATATCATAATTAATATAAATCCAGCCGCCTAACAAATAAAAAAGAAGGTGTCATCAAAGATAATGCATGCATTTTCCTTAATAGTAACAGCACGTTTCGATAGAGCAGCCTTAATTCATTCACAAATGAGTTTTTCCTTTTATCGGTATTTAACGAAAAAATGCCATGTAAAAATTTCATTGACGAACGCTGCCCAGCTAATGATGTGGAGCACCACTGAGAGAATTTGCAGACCCGAATGAACACGGCTCCGGATAAACAAATTTAATGACGAAAAATGGACCCAAAAAAAGCCGTCTAATTGAAACGGATGCGAGTAGACTGCGGCGAGTTAATTATCACGGAATACATGTATCTGTTGGACGAAGAGAAGTTCTCCTCTTGTATTGACCCTGGAATGGGTGGACTGGAGAATTCAGTGCTCCATTTACACGTTTATCGGTTATTAGTTATGAAAATTGAAACCATGCCGTCTTCACAATATTAATACTGTACATATCCTCTTCCACATAACTGTACATCCCTTGGTCGAAATTTATTCTTATTTTAAAAATTGCATTTTTGTTAGAATGAGTTTAAAATAACTTTTTTGAATAATTTTAAAGAAGTTATCTATTATTACTCTGCAAAAAATTATAATTTTTTAATATTTTGTTGTTAAAATAATCGGATCAATTTGATTTAACATTGCAGTAATATATAATACAAGAAAAATACGTTATTTATGTTTTTATGGAAAACAATTGTAATAAAAAAAAATGAGAATCAATAATTAACCTGAAATTATTAGGAATACATCAGTATTAGTTAATTTTGGATTTTATTATAATATATATAGCTTATAATGTATAGCATTGCAAAAATCTCATGTTCTCTAAAAGACAGCATGATCTTTTCAACGCTGTACATTATTCAATAAAATTTGGGTATTTGAAAATAAAAATTAACTAATACTAATGTATTCCTAATAATTTTCAGTCAACAATTTAACCTTCTTTGTCTTTTATTACAATTTGTTTACTTATAAAACAAACATAAAAACCTGTTTTTTTTTTGTATTACATATTACTACAATATTAAATCAAATTGCTCCTATTGTTACTATTTAAATAATAAATTATTAAAAATTATTATTTTTCTTGCAGAACAACAAAGATAACTTTTTAAAGTTATTTAGTAGTATTAAAAGAAAAGTTATTATAAATAGACTACTGATTACAGTTTTATTTTTTAGCTATATTTGTGATTGAAAGTGATGACCGTTTATGTAGTGCTAAAAAGGATTGAATATCATAATTAATACAAATCCATGGCGCCTAATAAGTAAAAAGGAAAATATCATCAAAGATAATGCATGTATTTTCCTTAATAGTCACAGAACATTTCGATGGACCGGCCTTAATTCATTCACAAATGAGTTTTTCTCTTTATCGGTATTTAACGAAACAAATGCCATATAAACCCTTTCATTGACGAACGCAGTCCAGCTAATGATGTGGAGCGCCACTGAGAGAGCCCTGAATACCCCAATAAACACGGCTCCGGATAAACAAAGCTCTTAATGACGAAAAATGGACGCAAAAAAGCCGTCTAATTGAAACGGATGCGAGTAGACTGCGGCGAGTTAATTATCCGGAAGACATGTATCTGCTGGTCGAAGAGAAGTTCTCCTCCTGTATTAACCCTGGAATGGGCGGACTGGAGGATTCAGTGCGCCATTTACACGTTTATCGGTTATTAGTTATGAAAATTGAAATATACAGTACCTTCATAACATTAATACTGTATATACCTCTTTTCTGTATTACTATATATCATTTGGTCGGAGTGATGTATAGTAATGTGGAAGAGATTAAATTAAAAATACTTACTAAATTAAATAATTTCTATTTACGCGGTTTTTATTTAAAAAATTGCGTTATTTTTAGAAGTACCTTTAAAAAGGTTACTCTGTTGTGTTTCTAATGTTTTACTCTGTAAAACAAATTACAATTTTTGGATTATTCATGGCATTTTAATTTACAATTTTGAACAGCAGAGAAAAAAAAAAATGTGAAAATACTATTATTATTATTTAAAAAGAAAAGAATATATAATAGCTACTACCCAAATTAACAATAAATATTTTAAAAATATACAAACTATTGTTGCATAAAAACGTTGCAAAGATCATGCTCTGTAAAACAGTGCATGATTTAGCAACTCTGTACATTATTGAATAAAAATAGGTGTTTGAAAATAAAAAACTAACTAATACTATTGTATTCCACATAATTTATTAATTAATTGTTGACCCTTCTTTTTATTATGTTGCAATTTGTTTACTCATAAAAAAAACATAAAATGCATGTTTTTATTGTATTATGCTGTTGTTGTTTCTAATGCAGCGAGCAATACAGAAAATCTTTATGCCATAGGCAAAGACTGCATACTGTTATTTAGCACTACCCAGGGGGCACGTGCAGCTTTGAAGATATGCTACGGACGCAAGTAACACTACCCCACAACGCTCTACGATGTTATTGAACAGGGACCTACGGTTTAATGTGAATGCCGAACCACTACAAAGATCCATAGCATAGATTCGAACGCCAAACATGTGGTACTGAGCGCCAGAGCGCCAACCACTCAGGCCCCATATTCCGGCCCCCATATTTTCAGGCCCCCATATTTTTGAAGCATCATATTTTTTTACATCATCCATATTTTTGAATTATATATTACAGCAATATGAAAACAAATTGCTCCTATTATTAATATTTTAGTAATAAATTACTAAAAATTATAATTTTCTTTGCAGAACAATAATAGATAATTTTTAAAGATACTTCATTTCTTTAAAAGAAAAAAAGTTATATTTAAAGACAATTCATTAGTTTTATTTTTATATGCATTCATGATTGAAAGTGATGACCACTAATACAGGGTTAGAAAGGATTAAATATCATAATAAATATAAATACATGGCACCTAATAAGGAAATATAAGGTGTCATCAAAGATAATGCACATATTTTCCTTAACAGTAACAGCACGTTTCGATAGACCGGCCTTACTTCATTCACAAATGAGTTCTCCCATTTTATCGGTATTTAACGAAACAAATGCCATGTGAACCATTCCATTGACAAACGCAGCCGAGTTAATGATCTTGAAGCGCCATCAAAAGAGAGCCCTGTAGACCCGAATAAACACGGCTCCGGATAAACAAAGCCCTTAATGACGAAAAATGGACGCAAAAAAGCCGTCTAATTGAAGTAGACTGCGGCGAGTTAATTACGCGGATGACATGTATCTGTTGGACGAAGAGAAGTTCTCCTCCTGTATTAACCCTGGAATGGGCTGGACTGGAGAATTCAATGCGCCATTTACACGTTTATCGGTTATGAAAATGAAAACATACCATACTTTCATAATATGAATACTGCATATATCTCCTCTTCCATATTACTATACATCGCTTGGTCGGAGTTTATTCTTATTTTAAAATTGCATTATTGTTAGATTATTTAGATAGGATTTGCATAAATACTTGTTAAAATAATACTTTATATTTACAAGGTTTTTTTTTAAAGATGGTAGTTAATTTTTTGGCGATTAAGTTTTTTAATTATGTTGGGTTTTTTTTTCATTGTTTAACTTAGTGATTTTGTGTCCTTGATGGTGATTTGATTTAATTTACTACTGAGTCCAAAAGTAATGCCAATTTTCAATGTAAAATTACTGGGGCTTTTGGAATTTCGATTTTTTTTTCTTTTTTTTACGTTGCTGGCGCTGTCCTTGATATCTGGGTGAAACTGGACGTCAAAATATAGATCAGTGTTTGAGTTACGCTTGGCTTTATGGGACTCTAAAACAGATTCCGGCGATTTTTGAAATGTCTCAATTAATTGAGCAAAGAACTTTCATCAAATTTTGTTTGCTGAAACGTATAGAATGTTGTAGAAGGCATTCGGTGAGCATTCCTATATCGGAAAGAAATGTTTACAAGTGATATAAACAATTTAAAGAAGGCAGAGAACGTGGTGAAGACAAAGAGCCCTCTGGCCGACCATCAACCTCAACCAACGAGGCTCACGTCAAAAATTAAAAATTTGGTGATTGCAAACCGTCAATTTACAATTAGAGACCTTGCTGCTGATGGTGGAATTTCAAAAGGATTCAATCAATTCCATTTTGGGCCTCAAAAGCGTGACAAATCTCGATTGGTACCGAAAACACTGAATGCGCCAGCTCACACTGCATTGATTCTTCGTGACCATTTCGCCAAAAATGAAACCCATATCGTTCCACAACCACCTTAGTCACACCGTGCGACTTCTGGCTATTCCCTAAACTCAAAAGAGCACTCTGGGGACACCGTTTTGAGTCGATTGAAGAGATTCAACGTGAATCGGCGAGCCATTTGAAGGCCATCCCTGCCGATGAATTTTTAGCAAGCATTGAGGATTGGGAAAAACGTTGGCGTATAACTGCATTGCGTGTGGAGGGGATTACTTTAAAGGCGATGAAATAAATTTGGAAAAATAAATAAAGGGTTTTTGAAAAAAAATTGGTTTTACTTTTTGGGCACAGTAGTACTTATACTAACTAGGTGCAATGTGAGACACTTCAGTGATTGTGTATTGCGAATACTAGGACGGTTTCATATATCTACAGTTTGATTATAACGAATATGAATAGTGGTTTTTGTTCTGTAAAATGATCATGTTTCTAATTGGCTTCTTTTCTGTGAACACGCATATAAATATAACGGTATTTATCTATGCGTGTAAAGAAAGCTAATAGACATGAAAGCTAAAGTAGAACTAAGAGGGAGCCAATCAAAACCAGATCTTGCAGAACAAAGGCCACTATCGGTATTCGCTAAACGCGAATTATATAAGAAACCATATAACAAGTGGCTGAAAAGTTCGTAGGCGGACACATAGATGTCGCTACTAATATTAAATCCATATATTTTTAGTTAGACCTAACCTTCAATTTGACAGCTGTTGCACTATTAGTATGTGAGTTATAGCATTTTTAGTGAAGCAACTTTTGTTAGTTTGAAAAAAAATGGATAAAAAGGAATTTCGTGTGTTAATAAAGCATTGCCTTTTGTCGAAAAAAAATACTATAGAACCAAGGCTTGGCTTGATAAACATTATTCGGACTTTGCACCAGGAAAATCAACCATAGAGAAGTGGTTTGCTAAATTTAAACGAGGCGAAATGAGCACCGAGGACGACGCACGCAGTGGACGCCCCAAAGAGGCTGTTACCGACGAAAACATAAAAAAATCCACAAAATAATTTCCGATAACCGTAAAGTGAAGTTGATTAAGATAGCTGAGACCCTAAAGATATCAAAGGAACGTGTTGGAGATATCGTGAATGAATATTTGGATATGCGAAAGCTCTGTTCAAAGTGGGTGCCGCGCGAGCTCACAATCGACCAAAAACAACAACGGATTGATGATTCTAAGCAGTGTTTGGAGCTGTTCAATCGTAATAAACAAGAATTTTTGCGTCGATATGTGACAATGGATGAAACATGGCTCCATCATTTCACACCCGGAGTCCAATCGATAGTCAGCCGAGTGGACTGCACATGTGATGAAATGCACTAAAAATGCTATAACTCGCATACTAATAGTGCAACAGCTGTCAAATTTATACACATGTCTTTTGAAGGTTAGGGCTAACTAAAAATTATATGGATTTAATACTAGTAGCACCATCTATGTGTCAGCCTACGAACCTTTCTGCCCATTTGTTATATATATATGTATTCCGTACACATACTTTACAAGTTGGATATATTGTACAGTCGTTTCAATAATTGAAATTGCCTACCTCAAAGGATCTTCAAAGAAGGAAGATTTCACTCACCTGCAAGAAAGAGAAAATTCAATTAAATATAAAGTACGAAAAATGTAACATTTTTGTGTTATTTATATTACATATAAAACGAGTGTTTATATTTTACGATTACATAATGCAAAAATAATTCAGCAAAGATAAACAATGCTTTCAATCATAATTACAAATACTATGTTTCGAAAATATCCCTTTAAAGAATTTTCTGTTCTTAAAAATTAGGTAATTATAAAATATTACAGTTTTATATTTCCTGTTTCATAAAAACCCTCTTCAGCCTAATGGTTTTATTTTTTTTTTAAATAATGCTCTAAAAACTTTAATTTAAATGACATAAAATTTACAAATATGAAATATAAAATTGTATTATTTTATATTTATGCATATATTTTATTATATATTTGCCTACCGATGACTTTTTTTGGCACGTATTGAAGATTGGAAAAAAAGTTGGCATAAGAGCATTGTTTCAGGAGGGGATTACTTTGAAATCGATGAAATAAATCTGGAAGAATAAATAAAGAGTTTTTGAAAAAAAAAAAATAATTTGTCTTACTTTTTGGTCACAGTAGTATATAATTATGATGAGTTAAATAATTAAGTTGAGATATTCACAACATTTCGATGGTTCATTTTCAAACTTAAATATACATTTTAATATTTTTTTTATTTCTTATTTCCAATGGCAGATTATTTACAGCAAAAAAAAAATTTAGAAAAAAAAAAAAGAAGACAGAATACAACAAAACATGCTGAAACAGAGTTCATTAATCTAACAATAATGCCAAGATGCAGATCTTTTAGCCACTGAAAAGTTTACCAAGTGCACCACAGGGAGGTAGATCTTCTGCGCACCTTCACATTTTAATATTGTTATATTTATATTTAACATGACTTCCAATGTTAAATGTAGATATTAGGTGGACACATTTACATATATCCACTATACAATATCTTTTTAATTATCAATCTAAATTATTTCACGTCCCTGATATTAATTTAATTTATCTTATATAGTTAATTTTGTGTTTTAATCAATAAAAAAATCAATAAGATACTCATAAAATTTTGGTTGTTCACTTGGTTTGGTTTGGGGGTTAAATTTCATTACTTTTGTGTACACGTAACACATTTTTCTTTTATTAAATTGAATTATTTTGTATCCTTCATATTTGTTTAATTTATCTTACATAATTAACGATATTTTAAACAATAAAAACCCAAAAATCAAGACATTGACAAAATTTTTTTGGTTTAATTTTTTTCGTTTTCGTTGCCACAAAATTAAGGTAGTCAGAATATTTAGTTTAAAAATATCGTTGATTTATGCAGATTTTCAAGGGCATCGAGAACAATTCAGAACCTTTCTGTTCAAAACGAAAATGACCAGCCGACTTTATTGTCTAAACCCTATTGGCTGGTATGATAAATCTCAATGATTCGACCGATTTAATCTCCGGCGACGTCTGCAAAGAGTCGTAAATTGAACCACTTTTCATATGCTATCTCAGGAAGGTATGTCCATTGTAGTAAATCGGTTGTAAAATGGAAAACCAGGATGCATAGTCACGATTTCAGAAGAGCTGATTTAATTCGCTAAATATCAGAACTGTTCAAGGTCAAAACATTGACTGCCTACAGATCACTTTGCAAATGGACTTCATGCAAAATCCCATTATGGATGACAATGCGCCATGTCAACCTCTTTAAAGAACATTCTGGACAATTCGAAATCCTCCACATGACTCGAAAATTTAAATCATCGATTCTTGTTCCATCAACCTTCAAATTATGGACGCCCCAAAAGAAGACTCCATGACTTGTTGAGTCCATGCCACGTCGAGTTGCTGAAATTTACAACCCTTTTGTCACTTCAGTGTATCGAAATAATTCAGAACCTTTGCAAACAATCCCCATTTATTGTCTCAACCATTTTGGTATGATAAATCTCAAGATTGGAAATCTGTCCCAAGCTTGTGCAAAAAAATCAGGGTTGGACCTCTGTATCTCGAATATTAGCAATGTTCCTGAACGTTTTACTAAATATCAGAAGTTCAAGTGGAAAATAACTTTTTTTTTTACATCTTTCACAACTCGAAAAAGATTTTTGTTCCATTTGAAACTCCATTACCTCTATAGTTCGAAAAAAATAAGTTACCAGCTTTAGTATATATTTGCCGACAATGCAAGTCATTGTTTGATTTAGACTTAAAAAATTATAATATATGAGTATACAGTAAATTAGAATAACCAATTCTATGAAATATTCTTATTATAATTCTTATTATTGTTATTGATTTCATTTGAACTCTAGCGATAGAGAACGATCGAATTGTATAAAGCAAATAAATAAATAATTGACTTTTTTTAATACATAATATTTTTAATTTTAATGTTGTTTCGGAATTATTTTGATTTTTTTTTGTAGTACATAATATAACTTTTAAGTTGGAAATAAACATGTTTATTACCTCTGTAACTTGAATTTTTATTTATTTTACCTCTAACTCAAAATAAGTTAGAAAGAATCTAAAATCGAATATTTCCTTACAAAATCTGCGTAAGTCTAAATCCTGCATAAGTCGAAAACTCTATAACTGGAATTATTTGGTGTCTCCTTTGCAGTTCGACTTACAGAGGTTCTACTGTACATTAAATAAATGTATTAAAAATAACTGGACAAATAATTAGAAAACAAGTATTTATTCCGCCCTTTAAAAATGATGAACAACGAAGAAGCAATTAGTCGAGAGCTTACTGGGTAATTTATTTTTTATAACGTTCTGTAATTATCATTAAATTCAGTATCAGATTTGCATTTCTATGAAAATATTCATTTATATTTGCATTATTTTTACAATTATATTAAAATATTATTTATAATTATATTAATTTTTTTTGAAACTGGGAATTCTCAGTAAACCAAACCAAAAGCCAATTGTGTATATGATGTTGTGAAAAAGTCAGAAAATTGGAAAATGTGTAATTTAAAACTCTACTCATTAAAATGTTTCTCATATTTTTTTGTCGAGAATTTCTTCCTTAATTTAAAGTAGTTTAGTTTTATTTGCAGTTGTAAATGTCAAAAAGCCTGGTATTCGAAAATAATTAATAATCCGCATTTGCATATCATATGGGAGAGAATCCGGAAAACTTACACCAGGTAGTTCAACTAATTGGGCAAGATTCTGAACATCACTAACATCATCGAGTCTCCATTTTTTGAAAAGGCATTCTAATGACGTGACAACAATGCCGCCAGCGGATTGAATCTCAACCCGGCTCACATTACCACTGAGCCACGAGTCGGGCTCAATGTTTATTAAAATTTGCAATTCATACCAGTAAAAGCGAGAAAACTAATCGAAAATATGATAGTGTAGCAATAATAATTTTTTTTTTTCTTCTAATGCAGCTAGGCAAATAGACCGTTATCTTTTCGCCATAACGGCTGCACCTATGTTACTCACTTTGCATTACCCAGGGGGCGCGTGTAACTTGATGGTAAGCCACGGAGTAACAATGCCCCCGCAGCGCTCTACGATCCTATTAGGACCGTGACCTACGGTTTAAAGTGGATTCCGAACCATGGAACCACTGGATTACAAACACCCATGGCAAAGCCGGGATTTGAACCCGATACCTGTGGTACCGAACGCCTTCGGCCATCAGGCCCCATAGTAGCAATAATCATAAAATTTGAAAATATTTAACGATTGTCAACAATGTAATTACCAGTAGTTCTGAACTCTAATTAAAAATTCTATTCATTAAATTGTATTTTTTTTTCATTCTTACTTTTACTAGCAATTCTGAATAAATTCTAATTTACATTTCAAATCATTATTTTTATGCAAAGTATTTTTTTTCTTTTTCAAACTGTGTCTTAACCTTCATATTAGTATCACATATTATCTTAACCTTGGTATTTGTATTGGTATCAAATTGTATCTTAACCTTGGTATTGGTGTCAAATTGTACTTTTACCCATGGTATTTGTATAAATTGTATTTTAACCTTTATATTGTGCCTTAATCTTATCATTGGTATTAGTATCAAATTGTATTTTAACCTATATATTGTACCTTATTTGGTATTGGTATTAAATTGTATTATAACCTTTATATTGTACCTTAATCTTGGTATTGGTATTGGCAACAAATTGTATTTTAACCTTAATATTGGTATCAAATTGTATGTTAACGTTGGTATCGGTATCAAATTGTATCTTAAAAGGTTAATAAAATAATCCAAGTAAACCTGTCATTCTATTCGAGATAGTAGTGATTGCGGCAATGTGGGGGCTAAGTATCCTAAATTTTCAGAAATACAAGTAATGATAACAATGAGCATCGCTAACGAATATGGGGTACCTATGAAGTTTTAAGAACTCTTTAATGTCTTCATTAGAATTTAAATGTAAAAAAAAAGGGCATTCAATTGAACGAATGGAGATAATTGCATGGCTGTTTGTGAAGCGAATATTGGGATTATTATTTTAATGGATTTCAAATTGTATTTTAACCCTGGTATAGATATTAAATTGTATCTTAACTTTAGTGTTTATTAAATTGTATCTTAACGTGGTATCTTACCTCAGTATTGTATCAAATTGTATCTTAACCTTAGTATTTGTATCAAATTGTATCTTAACATTGATATTTGTATCAAATTGTATCTTAACATTGGTATTTGTATCAAATTGTATCTTAACATTGGTATTTGTATCAAATTGTATCTTAACATTGGTATTTGTATCAAATTGTATCTTAACATTGGTATTTGTATCAAATTGTATCTTAATCAAGGTTAATAAATAATCCAAGTAAACTTATCATTCTATTCAAGATAGTCCCACACATTGCCTCACACATGTTTCAGAAATAATGACTATAATGCACATCGCCAACGACGGCCTATGGTGTGGCCTAACTAAGCCTAAGGTGTCTATGGAGAACTCTTTAATCTCTTCATTAGAATTTGAATGTAAAAGAAAAGGCATTTAATTGAGCGAATGAAGATAATTGCATGGATGTTTGTGAAGCGAATTAAGGTTCAGAAAAAGCCAACAATCACTAATTCTTCAATGCTTGCGGTGTGGACTCCCGGTCTAGTCTATCGTGTGGGGACAAGAAACAACACAACAATTTCATCTTAACGTTGGTATTGGTATCAAATTGTATATTAACCTTGGTATTAGTATCAAATTGTATCTTTAACCTTGGTATTTGTATCAAATTGTATCTTAACATTGGTATTTGTATCAAATTGTATCTTAACGTTGGTATTGGTATCAAATTGTATATTAAACAAGGTTAATAAATTTATCTAAATATACCTTGGCCTAGATTATCAAATGCGGATAAAAAACAACACAAGATTTTATCTTAACTTTGTTATTGGTATCAAATTCAATCTAAACGTTGATATTGGTATCAAATTGTTTTGGTATTTTTAAACATTGGCATTGGTATCAAATATCTTAACAAAGGTTAATAAAATAATCCAAAGTAAACCTGTCATTCTACACGAGATAGTCTCATATATTATCGCAATCACTACTAAATTTCCTAAATTTTGAAGAAATAAGGGCTATAATGGGCATCGTCAATGATTAAGGGGTACCTACGGAACTCTTTAACTTCTTCATTAAAACTAAATAACGGCATCTAATTGAACGAATGAAGATAATTGCATGGAATGTTTGTGAAGCGAATTAAGGTTCGGAAAAAGCCAACAATCACTAATTCTTTAATGCTCGGCGGTGTTGGCTCCGGCCCTGATACCCGCGCGACGAAAAACAAAAAAAAAAACGAAAATTAAATCACATCAAACGCTGCAGAAATTTTCCAAACCTCCTTCGAGAGAACGAAGGTTACAAAAAGAAAAGACACCAAGAGAAAGGATTTTTTGAGAGAAGAAACCTTTACATGGTTGCAGAACCAATATTTGAGCTTCCCCTCACAAGATAGCTACAGAGCTACAGCGACTGTTTTAGTTATACTCTACTTCCTTTCGTTTTTACTCACATTCACAATCGGCTACAGGTTTTAGTTATTCTTTAGATTGTAACTGGAAGTCCTTTAGAAGACCCTGTTTTTTTTGTTACAAGAACTGTTACGAGAGGAATTCGTTTTCTGTTTTCAAAGTTTCTTTTTGAGTTAAATATAGTACAAGTGATTTATTCTTGTATCGCGGAGTGTAGCAATTTCTTACAATGAAACAGATGTTTTCAATTTCCGGAACTTTAACGTGAATAAATTAAAAGGGAAAGGAATAAGGGATTTCCTACAGATAAAACTGAATTACCCAGAATTGTTAGTAAAAATGACAATAAAAAATAATATAAAAAAAAAATTTTAAATCAATTCCTACTTTTTTTCACTATATTGCAGAAAAGTCCATTATAAAGAAAGTTGAAATTTTCCTCTTACATCTGGCGCCATCTATTGGTAGATACATAACTTAAATCTAAAAAAAAAAAACTGAAATTAATTAATTTAATTTAATTAATGTATTAATATTTGAAAAACTGTTTTAACATAAAGTGTTCATCCACTACAGTCCTTAGAAGACCCTTTTTTGTTACAAGAACTGTTCCGAGAGGAATTCATTTTCTATTTTCAAAGTTTCTTTTTGAGGTAAATGCAAATGATTTATTCTTGTATCGCGAAATCAGATTGGCTTAAGTCTAGTAATTTTTTACAATGAAACAGATGTTTTCAATTTCCGGAACTTTGACATGAATAAATTGAAAGGAAAGGGAATGAGGAATTTTCTACGGATAAAACTCAATGGGCCTATTAAGAATTTTTAATAAAAGTAACAATTAACAAGTAATATAAAAAAAAAAAAATTAAAGTCAATTCCTACTTTTTTTCACTATATTGCAGAAAAATCCTTTACAAATAATTTTCATTCATTTTTTAAAATTCATCTGGCACCATCTATTGGTAGATACATGCAACTTAAATCTAAAAAAAACTAAAAATAAAAATTAAATTTAATTAATGAATTAATATTTGAAAAAACTGTATTAACATCAGGTCTCATCCATTACAAAGTTAAAAAAAAAATGCATTTGAACTTCAGTGGATGAATAAAAAGTATTTTTAGAATGTGAGTGAGCTAATAGAAGTAATTGAAAAAGAAATACAGTTAAATGAGTAGAATTTTTAAATAATGAGTTCAAAACTACTGGTAATTACATTGTTATCAATTGTTAAGTATCTTCAAATTTTATGACTATCTCTACAATATCATGCCACGCGATAAATATATAGAAGTTCAATTAATTTTATCTCCGAGTAATGTAAGCTATAGTGATGGAAACTGCCATTATTATTTAAACGACGAGTGCAAAACTATATACCTTCAACATATTGTTGAACTTGAGATAACTTATTGCATAATCAGTTTTTATGTTAGTAAGTATTTCAAAATTTTAATAAATCGTTGAAGAAGAAACAAACTTTAAATAGTAAACAACTTGTTTCAAGAATAAAATTACATTACAGCTTCCATTGCTTGCATTTACATTGTTGTTTCATTTGCATTACAGCAACAAAAATTCATTGCAATTACATTTTCCGCACAACAAACTTTAATCAGTGAATTTAAAAAAAAAGATATAATAAAGTGCGTAACGTTGAGAGGAAAAAGACTATGATAATAATAGGCAAAAAACAAATTCTTTTGACAACTGAATTAAACGAAACTTGTAGTGTACAATACAAAATAATTAAACAATAAACTATAATAAGTGCAAAATGCTTGAAGTACTGATAATTTATATACTAATCAAATACTGACTTAAATATACTTTGGGAATCGAAGAAAAATAAACACCTAGACGTATAAGGAAGACTTTTTATATGGCACAAAAATATTTTAATAAAAATATCAAATTTTTGTAAAAACATAACGTAAAAGGACAAATTTAATGAACTGACGTCATTGAATGTTATGCAGTTTTTTTCATTACACAAGATTTTTTTAGGTAATTTACTTAGAGGAGTACAGATTACATCTTAAAGAAAATAATCAGTCATAAAACACCCATTAACTTTTCTTGAATCATAATCCAAAAATGCAACTTTAAGTGAAAGAAAAATTCAACATCTCTTTAATGAAATCTATTACGAAAAACCTACACAAAAACCTTTTCCTTCTTATTAAAAAAAGGAATATTATTATCACTTTTCAAAATATTACCTTGTGACACATAGCAAGTTTCGTGTCACTATTAAAACAGCCTTTTTTGGAACAAACTAAAATAAAACTATAGAAATAAGATTCTGGGTGTCTTTTCCAGCCAAGAACAGGCGGGGTGGAGGGAAGACTGTTATTTAATGAACAGACAGCAGAGAAAATCTGCCTTCCCCTTTCTTTCCTGAATAATAATAATAACAACAAAAAAAATAATAATAAAACGTTTTTCATTCTTTGGTCGCGAACATCGTTTTGCGACGGAAATGAAAGTCTGTATCACTGGTATGGAAACTGTTCCCCCATCCGGAAAAAAAAGGGGGATTTTTAGAATGAAATGGAGGAAAGATCCAGTTCTGCTTCTTTTCGCAGGGGTGAGATTCAAAAAATCCCTGGAAAGTTAAAAGTGGTTTTTCGGAATCGAGCTCCTTCTTAGAATTGAGGAAGGATGAAAATATCTGATTCTGTAAAAGCCATTTCATCTGAAAACGCGACTTTGAAAACACAAATTGAATGATGTCGTTTGAGCAGTGAGATTTTTCCCCCTCCCCCTCCCCTCGTCTCATCCGAAGCATTGCAGATTTGCGACGTTTGATGTCTTTCGTGGGCATGCGAGTTCTTTCGCATGGCGCATTCTTCTTCATATGTCTAAAAAAATAACCTTTTTTTCTAAAAAACGTACTTTTCCTTTATTTGATGTTCTATGACTATTATTGTTTCTATATTACCCCATTTTTATTTTTATTTATCTTGTATTCTAGCGGAAAGAAATAACATACTGTATAAGGCGGGATGGCTAACGGATGAGAATGGCAAAATATGAGAATGTACTTGTCAAAAGAGCGAAATATGAGAATGTATGTGCCGGAATACTCTTCCTTTCCATTCAAGGCGCATAACAGATGATTATCATTTTATACAAAGAATGGGTGGGTAATGACAGTAAGGTAGCAATAATTTAGGTCCCCTTTCTATTCCTGAGTAAACCTGTGACAGATATAAATAGGCAATATAAGTTAAACAGCCTGTAATACTAAAAACAACTTGGATTAGGTTGGCAATGGTAGAATCAATGCTAATAGTACAGGAATTATATACTAACCAAATACTGGTTTAATTATGCTTTGGGAATCAATAAAAATACACACTTAGACTAATGTGCAAAAAAGTTTGCTACGCCTTAATACATTTTAACATAGAATATCAAATATCATATAGCTCACTTCAGTAAAAAAACATAACGATGTCTGTTGTTTTTTTATATAAGGAAACCAAAAATTTTTTTTAGGTAAATTATTGGGAGGAGTACAGATTACAGCTTAAAGGAAAATAATTATAAACGCATTAACTTTTCTGGAAATATAACCCCAAAAAATACAACCTTTAGGAAAAGAAAATTCAACATCTCTTTAATGAAACTTATAACGAAAAACCTGCACTGCTCTCTCTCCCTTATTAAAAAGAAATATTATTATCACTTTTCAAAAATATTACCTTGGGACACACAAAGTAGCAAAGTTTCGTGTCCCAATTAAAGAACCCTTTTGTGGAACAAAGTAAAAGAAAACTTTAGAAATAAGTCTCTGGGTGTCTTTTCCAGCCAAGAACAGGCGGGGTGGAGGGAAGAGTGCTATTTAATGAACAGACAGCAACGAAACTCTCCCTTCCCCCTTTCTTTCCTGAATAATAATAATAACAAAAAGAATAATAATAATAGAACGTTTTTCATTCTTTGGTCGCGAACATCGTCTTGAAGGACGGAAATGAAAGTCTGTATCACTGGTATGGAAACTATTACCCCATCCGGAAAAAAGGGAATCTTAAAATGGAAAGGGTGGAAAGATCCAGTTTTGTTTCTTTTTGCAGGGGTGAGATTTTGAAATCCCTGGAAAGTTAAAGTGGTTTTTCGAATCGAGCTCCTTCTTAGAATTGCGGGAAGGATAAAGATGTTCTTCTGTAAAAGCCATTTCATCTGAAAACGCGACTTCAAAAACACAAATTGAATGATGTCGTTTGAGCGGTGAGATTTCTTTTCCCCGCTCCCTCTCCTCTTCTCATGCGATGCGTCGCAGATTTGCGACGTTTGATGTCTTTCTTGGGCATTCGAATTCTCCCGATTGACGCATTCTTCTTCATATGTCTAAAAGAAGTAACCTTTTTTTCAAAAAAGTACTTTTACATTATTTGTTGTTTGAATTCTGTGTCTATTATTGTCTCAATATTACTCTATATTATTTTTTTTTACTTGGATCTTCTATTGTAGCGGGAAGAAATAGCATATCTTATAATGTTTTGACTGTACACAATCAGTGATAAAACTATATTCAAGATATTATTGCTATTTCATTAGGAGCATTTGCCGATATCTTGGACGACTTATTTAGAATTTTAGCATCGATGATGAACTAAAGGCTTATAGTATTGATGAATTAAACAATACTAAATAAATACTGGTTTAATTATGCTTTGAGAATCCACTAAAATAAGCACCTAGACTTATGTTCAAACTTTTTTCATCGGTTTAATCTAAAATATCAAATTTCACGCTTAGAGCACTTCAGTAAAAATAAAATGCGCAAGATCAAATTTAATGATCTCACGTCATTGAAAGTTCTATACCTGTTTTTTTTTCTTCTTATTTGACGTTATTTTATTTTTTTTATTTAGTAACGCTGAAACTCATACAAATATGCAATTGAAGTTAGACCACCTTAAATACTAAACAACAGCATGGATTAGGTTGGCTACGTTAGAATCGATTCTTATAGTACATGAATTATATACTAACTAAATACAGGTTTAATTATGCTTTGCGAATTTAATCATAATAAATATCTAGACCTATGTGCAAACATTTTTCTACGGCTTAAAATATTTTAATATAAAATATTCAATTTAGCATTTCAGTAAAAGTATAACGCCCAAGATCAAATTTAGTGATTTGACGACATTGAAAGATCGAAGTTTCCTATTTATAAAGAAAATCAAATATTTTTTATGTAATTTATTTATAGAAGCACAGATGTCTTTATTTTTTTATCTTGTAGTCTAGCGGGAAGAAATAAACTGTATAAATCGGGGATGGCTAACAGATGAAAATGGAGAAATATGACAATTACATGCCAAAAATGCCAGAATGTACATATTACAAACTCTTCCTTTCCATTCAAGGAGCATAACAGACGGTACCCACTAATTCTTCGTATAAAATAATAATGACAGGCTAGCAATAATGTAGGTAAACTTTCTATTCTTGAGTAACGCTGTAACAGATAAAAATATGTAATATAAGTTAGACCACTTAGAATACTTTTAGTCCAACATGGATTAGGTTGGCAATGTTAGAATCGATGCTTATAGTACAGGAATTATGTACTAACTAAATACTGGTTTAATTATGCTTCGGAAATCCAGTAAAAATAAACGTATGTGCAAATGGTTTTCTACGGCGTAAAAATATTTTAATATTAAACATAAAACATGAAATTTAGTTCATTTCAGTACAAAAATAACGCGCAAGATCAAATTTCATGATCAGCCGACATTGAAGTCCGATGTCTGTATTTTTTTCTTAAAAAAAAAAAAAAAAAAAATATTTTTTTTTATTTTTTTGTAATTTTATTCAAGGAGTACAGATTACATCTTAAAAAAAAATTTGTCATGAAACACCCATTAACTTTCTTGAAACATATTCCAGAAATACAACCTTAAGAAAAAAAATTCAACATCTCTTAAATTAAACTTATTACGAAAAAACTTACACTTCTCACTAACTTATTAAAAAGGAATATTATTATCACTTTTCAAAATATTATCTTGGGACACGTAGCACAGTTTCATGTCACCATTAAAGAAGCTTTTTTTGTAGAACAAACCAAAAAACTTTAGAAATAAGTATTTGGATGTCTTTCCCAGCCAAGAACAGGCGGGTGGAGGGAAGACTGTTATTTAATGAATAGACAGCAGCGAAAGTCTCCCTTCCCCCATTCTTTCCGGAATAATAATAATAACAAAACAATTATAATAAAACGTTTTTCATTCTCTGGTCGCGAACATCGTTTTTGCGACGGAAATGAAAAGTCTGTATCACTGGCATGGAAACTATCCCCCAACCGGAAAAAAAGGGGGAAATTTTTAGAATGAAAGGGAGGAAAGATCCAATTCTGTTCCTTTTTGCAGGGGTGAGATTCAGAAATCCCTGGAAAGTTAAAGTGGTTTTGCGAATCGAACTCCTTCTTAGAATTGCGGGAAGGATAAAGATGTTCTTCTGTAAAAAAAAGCCATTTCATCTAAAAACGCGACTTCAAAAACACAAATTGAATGATGTCGTTTGAGCAATGAGATTTTTTTCGACTCTCCCTCTCTCCTCCTCTCATCCAAAGCATCGCAGATTTGCGACGTTGGAAGTCTTTCTTGGGCACGCGAATTCTTTCAGCTTGACGCATTCTTCTTCATATGTCTAAAAAATCTCCTTTTTAGTGATGTTTGAGTTCTGTGTCTATTATTGTCTCTATATTACTCCATTTTTATTTTTATTTATCTTGTATTCTAGTGGGAAGAAATAACATACCGTATAAAGCTGGGATTGTTAACGAATGAGAATGGAGAAATGTGTGAATGTACATGCCTAATTGACGAAATATGAGAAAGTACATGTCAAAATAACGAAATATGAGAATGTACATGCCAGAAAACTCTACTTTTCCATTCAAGAAGAAATCCTCAGTTTTGCGGAAACTAATACAAATATATAGTATACCGCTTAGAATACTAAACAACATTATGGATTAGGTTGGAAATGTTAGAATCAACGATGAAATAAGTACTATAATACTGTTGAATTATATACTAACTAAATATTGTTTTAATTCTTCTTTGGGAATCTATTACAAATAAACACCTAGACGTAAGTGCAAACATTTTTCTAGGCATAAATTATTTCAATATCAAATATCAAATTTAGCGCACTTCAGTAAAAGTATAACGCACAAGTTCAAACTTAATGATCTGACGTCATTCAAAATTCGATACCTGCAGTTTTTTTTTCCTTATACAAGATTTTTTAGGTACTTTATTTGGAGGAGTACAGATTACATCTTAAAGAAAAAATAATAAGGCAAAATACACCCATTAACTTTCCTCGAAATATAATACAAAAAATACAACTTTAATAAAAAAAAAATTCAACATCTCTTTAATTAAACTTATTACGAAAAACCCACACAAAAACTTTTACCCTCTTATTAAAAAGGAATACTATTATCACTTTTCAAAATATTACCTTGGGACACGTAGCAAAGTTTTATGTCACTATTAAAGAAACCTTTTCTGAGGAACAAACTAAAAAAACTTTAGAAATAATAATGTGGATGACTTTTCCAGGCAAGGACAGGCGGGGTGGAGGGAAGACTGTTATTTAATGAACAGAACAGCAGCGAAACTCTCCTTCCCCCTTCTTTCCTAAATAATAATAACAACAAAAAATAATAATAATAAAACGCTTTTCATTCTCTGGTCGCGAGCATCGTTTTGCGACGGAAATGAAAGCCTGTATCACTGGCATGGAAACTATTCCCCATCCGGAAAAAAAGGGGGAATTTTAAAATGAAAAGGGAGGAAAGAATCCAGTTCTGTGTCTTTTCGCAGGGGTGAGATTCAGAAATCCCTGGAAAGCTAAAGTGGTTTTTCGGAATCTAGCTCCTTCTTAGAATTGTGGGGAAGGATGAAGATGTTCTTCTGTAAAAAGCCATTTCATCCGGAAACGCGACTTCAAAAACACAAATTGAATGATGTCGTTTGAACAGTGAGATTTCTTTTCCCCGCTCCCTCTCTCCCTCCTTTCATCCGAAGCGTCCGAGATTTGCGACGTTTGATGTCTTTCCTGGGCATGCGAGTTCTTTTGCTTGACGCATTCTTCTTCATATGTAAAAAAGTAACCTTTTTGTCCCAAAAAAGTACTTTTCCTTTTATTTGATGTTTGAGTTGTCTGTCTGTTATTCTCTTTATATTACTCCGTTATTTTTTGTTCTAACTGGAAGAAATAACATAGTTTATAACACCTTGACGCTATACATTCACTGACAAAACTATATTCAAGATACTATTGCCATTTTATTATGGGCGTTTGTTTATATCTTGGACGACTTATTTCTCACCCTGTTTTTTTACATTAATATATTTTTATAAAGTCAATTGTATTTTTGGACATGTATTCTTTGATGTACGGATGTGTTTAATGCTTTTCAATTTTATTTGTGTAGGTTATGTGTGTACTTTTGATATTATTTGTTTTCAGGTAAATACATTTTTTTTAACGTGTTTATTTCATATAATTTTTCTATTTTTGAAGTACTTATATCCCAGCGACTAGTGCTGTGTCGCTCGGTTTTGCCACAAGTTTCGGGTTCGAGTCTCTTCGGGGCCATGAATGATATTGGTTTAGAATAAAACCAATCCCGGTCTAATAGGAACGTAGAGCTTTGTGGGGGTAGTGTTACTCACGCCCGTAGCATATCTTCAGTGCTAATAGTGGTTCAGAATCCACTTTAAACACAACTTTTTTCATTTTAAAATTCCCCTTTTTTTCCGGATGGGGAAATAGATTCCATACTAGTGATACAGACTTTCATTTCCGTTTTTGCAAAACGATGTTCGCGACCAAAGAAATGAAAAACGTTCTATTATTTTTTTTTGTTATTATTATTATTCAGGAAAGAAAGGGGGATGAGGAGTTTTCGTTGTTGTCTGTTCATTAAATAACAGTCTTCCCTCCACCCTGCCTGTTCTTGGCTGGAAAAGACACCCAGAGACTTATATCTAAAGTTTTTAATTTGTTCCACAAAAAAAGTTACTTTAATAGTGACACGAAACTTTGCTACGTGTCCCAAGGTAATAATTTTTGAAAAGTGATAATAATATTCCTTTTTTAATAAGGTAAGGAGCAGTGTGGGTGTTTCGTAATAAGTTTCATTAAAAAGATGTTGAGTTTTCATTTCCTTAAGGTTGTATTTTTGGATTATGTTTCCAGAAAAGTTAATGTGTGTTTTATGACTGATTATTTTTCTTTCTCCTTCCAAATAAATGACCTTAAAAAAGTATTTATTTACTTGTGTACGAAAAAAATACTACAGACATCGAACTTTCAATGACGTCAGATCATTAAATTTGTGCGTTATGTTTTTACTGAAGTGAGATAAATATGATATTTTATATTTCATATTAAAATATTTTAAGGTAGATAGTATTACGTTAAGGTAGGTTAAATTAGTAATACAGAAAAAATTTTGCACATTAATTTACGTGCGTATTTTTATTGGATTCCCAAAACAAAATTAAACCAATATTAAGTTAATATATAATTCCTGCACTATAAGCATCAATTGAAACATTGTCAACCTAGTCAGTCCATGTCGTTATTTAATATTCTAAGCATTCTAAATTATATTACATATTTGTATCTGTTACAGCGTTACTCAGGAATAGAAAGGAGACCTACATTATTGCTGCTCTATTGTCATTATCATTTTATACGAAGAATGGGTGGGCTCCCGTTTGTTATGCTCCTTGAATGGAAAGAGTTTTCTGACATGTACATTCTCATGTTTCGCCTTTATCATCCGTTAGCCAACCCCGTCTTATACAGTAGGTTATTTTTTACCCGATAGTGTACAAGATGAATAAATATATAAATGCAGTAATATAGAGAGAATAACAGAATTAGAACTCAAAAGATCAAATAAAGGAAAAGTACTTTTATAAAAAAATAGGTTACTTTTTTTAGACATATGAAGCTGAATGCGTCAAGCGAAAGAATTCGCATGCCCAGGAAAGACATCAAACGTCGCAAATCTGCGATGCTTTGGATGAGAGTAGGAGAGAGGGGCAGGGAAAAAAATCTCATTGCTCAAACGACATCATTCAATTTGTGTTTTTGAAGTCGCGTTTTCAGATGAAATGGCTTTTACAGAAGAATATCTTTTAACCTTCCCCACAATTCTAAGAAAGGAGCTCGATTCGAAAACCACTTTAACTTTCCAGGGATTTCTAAATTTCACCCCTGCGAAAAGAAACAGAACTGATCTTTCCTCCCTTTCATTTTAAAATTCCCTTTTTTTCCGGTTGGGGGAACAGTTTCCATACCAGTGATACAGGCTTTCATTTCCGTCGCAAAACGATGTTCGCGACCGAAGAATGAAAAAAACGTTGTATTATAATTTTTTTGTTATTATTATTATTCAGGAAAGAAAGGGGGAAGGGAGAGTTTCGTTGCTGTCTGTTCATTAATTAACAGTCTTCCCTCCACCTCGCCTGTTCTTGGCTGGAAAAGACACCCACAGACTTATTTCTAAAGTCTTTTTAGTTTGTTCCACAAAAAAAAGCTTTTTTTTAATAGTGACATGGAACTTGGTATGTGTCCCAAAGTAATATTTTGAAAAGTGATAATAATATTCCTTTTAATAAGGTAGAGAGCAGTGTAGGTTTTTTTTTTGTAATAAGTTTCATTAAAGATATATTGTTTTTTTTCTTTTCCTTAAGTCTGTATTTTTGGATTATGTTTCAAGAAAAGTTAGTGGGCGTTTTATGACTAATTATTTTTCTTTCAGAGGTCATCTGTACTCCTTCAAACAAATTACCTACAAAAATACATAAAAAATCTACAGTTATCGAACTTTCACTGACGTCAGATCATTAAATTTGATCTTGTGTGTTATATTTGTACTGACGTAAGCTAAATATAATATTTTATATTTTATATTAAAATATTTTGGGGCGTAGAATAATGTTTGTACATACATCTAGGTGTTTATTTTTATTGGATTCCCGAAGCATATTTAAACCAATATTTAGTTAGTATAGAATTCATCAGTACTATAAACAATTAAGTCATCATCAATTCTAACATTGCCAAACTAATTCATGTTGTTTTTTAGTATTCCAGGCGTCTAAATTATATAACAAATTTGTATCTGTTACAACGTTACTCAGGAATAGAAAGGAGACCTACTTTTATTGCTACCCCATTGTTATTACCATTTTATACGAAGATAGGGTGGGTTTCATCTGTTATGCTTCTTGAACGGAAGTTTTCCCGCATGAACCTTCTCATAATTCGTAATTCTCATCCGTTAGCCATCCCCGCCTTATACATTATATTATTGCTTCCAGTTAGAATACAAGATTAAGTAAAATAAAATGCAGTTATATAGAGACAATAATAGATATAGAAGTCAAACATCAAATAAAGGAAAAGTACCTTTTTTGAAAAAAGGTTACTTTTTTTAGACATATGCGGAAGAATGCGTAAAGCGAAAGAATCCACATGCCCAAGAAAGACAGCAAACGTCTCAAAACTCCGATGCTTCGGACGAGAGGAGGACAGACGGAGCGGGGAAAAAAATCTCATTGCTCAAACGACATCATTCAATTTGTGTTTTTGAAGTCGCGTTTTCGGATGAAATGGCTTTTACAGAAGCACATCTTTATCCTTCCCACAACTCTAAGAAGGAGTTCGATTCGGAAAATCACTTTAACTTTCCAGGGATTTCTGAATCTCCCCTGCGAAAAGGAACAGAACTGGATCTTTCCTCCATTTCATTTAAAATTCCCCTTTTTTTTTTTTCGGATGGGGAACAGTTTCCATACCAGTGATACAGACTTTCATTTCCGTCGCAAAACGATGTTCGCGACCGAAGAATGAGAAACGTTCTATTATTATTTTATTTTTTGTTATTATTATTATTCAGGAAAGAAAGGGGGATGGGGGAGTTTTCGTTGCTGTCTGTTCATTAATGAACAGTCGTCCCTCCACCCCGCCTGTTCTTGGCTGGAAAAGACACCCAGAGACTTATTTCTAAAGTCTGTTTTAGTATGTTCCACAAAAAGAAATCTTCTTTAATAGTGACATGAAACTTGATACGTGTCCCAAGGTAATATTTTGAAAAGTGATAATAATATTTCTTTTTTAATAAGGGACAAAGTTTTTGTGTAGGTTTTTCGTAATAAGTTTCATTAAAGACATGTTGAATTTTCTTTTCCTTAAGGTTGTATTATTAGATATGTTTGCAGAAAAGTTAATGGGTGTTTTATTACTAATTATTTTTAAAATGTAATCTGTACTCCTCCAAATAAATTACCTAAAATAAAACATTTGATTTTTTTATATAAGAAAAATAACTTCAGAATCGAACGTTCAATGACGTCAGATCATTAAATTTGATCTTGTGGATTGCGCTTTTACTGAAGTTTGCTAAATTTTATATTTTATATTAAAATAGTTCAAGCCGTAGAAACATATTTGCATTTACGTTAATTTTTATTAGATTTAGCATAAATAAATCAATATTTATTTAGCATTTAATACATCAGTATTATAGTATTCAGTTCACCATGGATTTTAACATACCCACCCTTATTCATGCTGTTGTTTAGCATTCTAAGAGGTCAAACTTCAATGACATATTTGTGTTAGTTTACTACCCCGTTGTCATTACCATTTTATACAAAACATGGGTGGGTATTCATCTATTATGCTTCTTGTATGGAAAGGAAGAGTTTTCTGGCATGCACATTCTTATATTCCACGATTCTCATCCGTTAGCCATCTCCACCTTATACAGTATGCTATTTCTTCCAGCTAGAATACAAGATAAATAAAAATAAAAATGGAGTGATTTAGAGCCAATAATAGACATAGAATCAAACATTAAATAAAGGAAAAGTACTTTTTTTCAACAAAAAATTTACTTTTTAGACATACGAAGAAGAATGCGTCATGCGAAAGTATTCGCATGCCCAATAAAGACATCAAACGTCGCAAATCTCCGACGCTTCGGATGAGAGTTGGAGAGAGGGAGCGGGGAAAAAGAAATCTCACTGCTCAAACGACATCATTCAATTTGTGTTTTTGAAGTCGCGTTTTCAGATGAAATGGCTTTTACAGAAGAACATCTTTATCCTTCCCATAATTCTAAGGAGCTCGATTCGAAAACCACTTTAGCTTTCCAGGATTTCTGAATCTCACCCCTTTCGAAAAGGAACAGAACTGGATCTTTCCTCCCTTTCATTTAAAATTCCTTTTTTTTCCGGATGGGGGAATAGTTTCCATACCAGTGATACAGACTTTCATTTCCGTCGCAAAACGATGTTCGCGACCAAAGAATCAAAAAACGTTCTATTATTTTATTATTTTTTTGTTATTCAGGAAAGAAAAAGGGGGAGGGAGAGTTTCGCTGTAGTTCTGTTCATTAAATAACTGTCTTCCCTCCACCCCGCCTGTTCTTGGTTGGAAAAGACACCCAGAGACTTATTTATAAATTTTTTTTTAGTTTTTTTTTTAGTTTTTCCACAAAAAGAAATCTTCTTTAATAGTGGCATGAAACTTTATACGTGTCCCAAGGTAATATTTTTGAAAAGTGTTAATAGTATTTCTTTTTTAATAAGTGGAAAAAGTTTTTGTGTAGGTTTTTCGTAATAAGTTTCATTAAAGAGATGTTGAACTTTCTTTTTTTTTTTTGTTGAATTTCTATCAATAGTGCTAAATGAGTAGCAGCGGTGCAGCCCTTGCTTAAAGCATAAAGATCTACTTTCTCTGTATTGTCAGCTGCATTAGAACAGCAACATATTCAATATCGAGTTCGTATTGTTTTTTTTATTATGAGTGTTTACTGATTTCTTGAACGATTTATTTCTCATCCTGTTTTCTTATATTAATATATTTCTATAAAGTCAATTGTATTTTTAGACATTTATTATTTGATGTGTATTTAGACATTTATTATTGTATGCGTGTAAAGTTTTCAATTTCATCGATACAGGGTTATGTGTACTTTGATATTATTTCTTTTCAATTTAATTCATTTTTTTTCTATTTTAAGTTTATTTCCTATATATATATATATATTTTTTTATTTTGGATAGCTGATGGCCGAACGACTAATGATGTGGCCCTCGGTGCCTCATGTTCCAGGTTCTTGTCATGACGGTGCCATGAATAGTAGTGGTTCAGAATCCACTTTTAAACCGTAGTTTCGGTCTAAATGACTGGGGACTGATGGAAGAGTGGCTAGCGCTCTTAGTACCACGGGTATTGTCGGTTTCAAATCCCGGCGGTGCCACGGATGTTTGTAGTGGTTCAGATTATGCTTTGGGGAAACCTAGGTCCCAGTATCATATGACCGTAGAGAATTACAGAGCCCAATCAGACTTCTTTTCACCCACATCATTTCCAAACTGTAAGGGGGCAACTCAGCTTTAGGCCCAATGATGTGGTGTGGTGTAGCAGTTGTAGCAGTCTAATATGGCTGTACGGAGTACGGATGACAACATTACCCCGTAAAAAAGAAAACATCTCATATTTCGAAATCTGCCAGTAGGCAGACTGCCTTGATTCACCAAGACTAACCTTTGGGCCTTGCGCCATTGAAAAGATTTAAAGGAGCATGAAAATTTACATAGGGAATTATACTTAAAAGATTATGTTATTACTGATTGCTTTCCAAACAACTAACTTGTCCATTCATTTTTTACATTTTTTGCTTTTACTTTTAATTATATTTTCGGCAGTATTAACAAATGTGTACAAGATATAGTGGGCAAAAGAACCAATTATAATACAATCATTGTGTAAAACAAATCTGTACGTATTATTCGTCAAATAAAATTATGAAAAATCTTTAAATCAGTTTACAAACATTCATGACACTAATTAGTTATAAATTAGTGCCATGGATATTTGTAGTGGTTCGAATCCGCTTTAAAACGTAGGTTCCGGATCTAATGGGATCGTAGAGCGTTGTTGGGGGTAGTGTTACTCACGTCCGTAGCATATCTTCAAGCTACACGTGCCCACTGGGTAGTGCTAAACGAGTAGCAGCGTTCGTCGGTGCAGAGCACACGACATGCTTTCTTCAAGGGGGTGGCGTGCATTGGGCTGCTCACATGGAAATGGTTGATACGATCCTTTCCTTGACGTAATTAGAAAACAATCATTAAAAGCTCCTTTGGTCGTTCAGTATGATATTCCTTATTATGAAAAATTTTCAAAAGAAATTCTAAAAAAATAAACAATATTTTAATTTTGATATTCAAAAATATAAGTAAATAAATAAAAAAGAAATTTCAATTTTTTTCTATAATTTTGGACAAGTTTTACCTAAAACATACATTTCTGAAACATTACGCATTAGAAACTTAATTCAATATTCATTATAATCTTTAATTAAAAAATGAAAAAAATGGCAAAAATAAAAATCAATTTTTCGTAAAATTGGAACTATCTAATTGCTTTTATCCATCTTAAAATGATCTCCAGTAATTCTTTATAATCATTCCTGAGAAGAATAATTGAATTTCTAAGCTTTTCAAAAAATAATGCTGCTCAGTCCTTTTTATGTATGGGTGATCATTAATCTGATTCAAAGAACCAAATGAAATATTATCCTCGCACAAGTTCTTAAAATACTTAATCCTTCCTTTTAATGCACTCATTTGGACTTTAATCATTTCGTTGGAAAGAAAATAAATTCACTCTATTCTTTTAAAATGAAAACAATTACAGATAAATTCATTTAATGAGGTAAAAGATAAAACAAAATATGAAATTTAATCTATTCCTCGAATGCATTTTAATATGTTCAGATAAATGAGGATATTTTGTTTTCAACTCAAATTTATCAGTAAATATATACAAACATTAATAAATAAAGTGCTAACAGTACACAGGAAGAAAAATGAATTTTTTAAAAAAAGGGCACTAAAATTTTAGTGAAAAATAGGTCATCTAGGAAATTTTGGAAAATCGTTGTAAATGTTGTGGTTTATTCTAAACATTTTAATAAGTAAACAATAAAAGTATTCTGATTATTGTCATTACGATTGAATTGTATTTATTATTTTTATTTATAATTAATATATATTTTTTAATTGCTTATTTTAATAAATTATTATTTTAGTTAATCAATATAATTTGTTATTTATTAGCAATTATTTTATTTATACTTTTTTGCTCTTGTTTCTGGGCAATATGGGAAAAAGTTCTGGAAAAGTATCCTCAAATATACTATTGTCAGACGCTTAAAAGAACAATCAGATTTCCTAGTTTCTGATAGTAGTGAACGAAATTCACGTTAACAACGGATTCGAAATTGCTTCCTGTCATATTTTATTATCTAAGCTCATATTAAAAGCACCGGGTTTGATGACCGCGTGACTAGAGCTCTGGCCTCAATCCCACATGTTTCGGGTTCGTGTCCTGGCGGTATCATGGATGTTACTATGGGTTCGGAATCCACTTTCAACCGTAGGTTCCGGTCAAATAGGATCGTACAATGTTGTGGGGGTAGTGATACTCGCGTTCGTTGTACATCTTCAAGCTACGTTCCCCCTGGGTAGTGCTAAATGAGTAACAGCGTTCGTCGGTGCAGCCCTCACAACATGCCTTTTACAAACCTGGTATATAGCCAATAGTCACATGAAAATGGTATGGTCACAGGAAAATAGCCAATACGACCCTGTCCTCGACGTAATTAGAAAAAAAAAATCATTAAAATCTCCTTTGAGCGAGAAGTTTAGAACTATATTCCTTATTATGAAAAAAAATTCTTAAAAATTAGACAATATCTTTATTTTGTTTATTAAAATTAGAACTCCCCCAAAAAAATTTTTTTGGCTGGTTTTACTTAAAACATACATTTCTGAACCATTAAGCATTAAAAAGCTTAACACTATAAGCATTATAATCTTAAATTAAAAAAAAACAAATAAAATGCCTGAAAATAAAAATCAATTTTTGCGAAATTGGAACTATCTAATTGCTTTTATCCATCTTAAAATGATCTCCAGTAATTCTTTATAATCATTCCGAGAAGAATAATTGAATTTCCTAAGCTTTTCAAAGTAATGCTGCTCAGTCCTTTTTATGTATGGGAGATCATTAATCTGATTCAAAGAACCAAATGAAATATTATCCTCGCACAAGTTCTTAAAATACTTAATCCCTCCTTTTAATGCACTCATTTGGACTTTAATCAATCGAGGAATGGAATGAAAATAAATCCGCTCCATTCTTTTAAAAATGGAAACAATTACAGATAAATTCATTTAATGAGGTACAATAGAAAACAAAATACGAAAATTGAATCTATTCCTCGAATGCATTTTAATATGTTCAGATAAATAAGGATTTTTTGTTTTTAACTTATAATTCTTAGTAATTTTCAAACGTGCATTGTACAATAAATAACAACATAAATTTTATATATGCAGGGGGATTATAAAGCGTATAAAAGAACTCCTCTTCACACTGAGTTCAAATTACTTTAAAGTTCACAAACTTTAAAGTAATTATAATTAATTACTTTACACATATTATTTTTAACTAAAGTCCCACTTTCAAAATACCGTAAAAAAGAAACATTCGTTACAATTTCAAATTTGAACTGAAGATACTTGAAGAAGGGAAATGGTATTGCATCAAAAAGTTCCGAAGTGTATTTATTAATAGAGGACGCAGTAAGCGGCATAAAGAAAGTGAATTCGATATTTTGAATTGAAATGACAACGTATTTGGCATGAGTTGCACATTAAACCAACTGTAATGTTCCATGTGCTTGATTGATTCGGTTTTTGACCTGAAAAAATGACTTACAAGTATGACTTTAATTTAAAGGAAGGACACCACTTTAACACTTTAAAGGAAGGACTTCTTTACCTTTAATGCATATATGAAAATGAGTGAAAACACATGCTGATGTGCATAACGCAAAAAAATTATCTGTGTATGTTGGTGAAAAGATTTATTTTCTATTACAGACAATTAAAGATAAAAATAACTTGATTTCAGTACTGACTGACAAAAGACTAATTAATGTATATCATCAACATTTAAAGAAACCCTAAATGAAGATTTGAAATGAAGGGAAATGCTTAGAAACAAACATAAACCCACATTAGTAATCTCCGTGAGTTTGTTTAAAACATGTCCTTTCCCCTGAGGTGGCAACTAGAAGTACGAATCTTTGTTTCAAAGTGAAAGAATAGAATAGCTTAAACGCAGGACAATAACAAGCGGATAGTTTTCCTAATGGAATAGCCTCCAGTCACTGAAACAAATGGCTGGGAAAAGAGACTCGCCAAATTTAAACACATGGCTTGTTTTCCCCTCTGGTTAAAAACTTTTCGACTAAAAAGGATTTTCTTCCGACCAATAAAATTAAAGTGTTACTTCTTTCCGCAACAGTTCACTTTGGAAATGTTGACTTTCGCGAAGCGTTAAAAATGTCCCTTTGTTCTTTGGAAAACTTGTCGAGTCGAGTTGAGTAGTTCGTCAACTACTTGACTAATGATGTGACGAAATGCGTTGTGCCGCAGGACTGACTCCGGATAAGTTCGAATGTCGTTCCAGTACACCGTGGCCAGAAACCGAGAGCGGAAGATTAAAAATATTCTTTTCTTTTTAAACTTTAACTGAGAGAAAGTGAGGGATAGCTTTTGAAAAATGGTGGCAAATGTTTTGAGTAGTTGGAAAGCGTCGAATTCCAAACGTTAATGAGATTTCAAATGGAACTAAATTAAAATACTGTTTAGTATAAAAAAATCTATCCCATTGTATAAAATGAATTTTCAATTTGTATTAATTGAAATGTATGAAGTAGAAAGTTTGAACGAAACAAGATCTATATTAGTCACTTCAAACTTCACGTTGGTTAAAAAGCACATCTTTGGAAAATTTGTTCAGAAATCATACGATGTGTTCAATAAATTATAACATTTATACAATATGGTACCTTCTTGTATCTGAAGTAAAAATACTAAATTTTTAACTTTTAACTGCTATAATAAACATTGTAAAATGGCAGCAAATATTTTACGTAGTTCAAAAGCATCGTATTACAAAGGTTAATGAGATTTCAAATGAAACTAAATTGAAATTTAGTTTAGTAAAAAAGCTACACATTTGTACTAAATGAATTTTCTTGAAATGTCTGAAGAGAAAGAAAGTTTGCACGAAACAGGAGTGGTATTAGTCACTTCACGTTGGTTAAAGCCCATCTTTGGAAAATGTGTTGAGTAATAATATCATGTGTCAAATAAATCCTAAAATTTGCACAATATGGCACCTTGCGTGTATGTGAAATAAGCTGATTATTATAGCAGTTAAAAGTTAAAAAAATCCAATACTTTTACTTCAGATACACGAAAGGTACCATATTGTACAAATATTAGGATTTATTTTGACACATCCTTTTAATACTGCACTCATATTCCAATGATGCGTTTTAACCAAAGTGTTTCATTCAAACTTTCTACAGTTTCTGAATGAAACAGACATTTCCAGAAAATTCATTTAATACAAATGGATAGTTTTTTTTTTACTAAACTATGTTTCAATTTAGTTCCATTTGAAATCTCATTAACGTTTGGAATTCGACGCATCCCAACTACTCAAAACATTCGCCATCATTTTTCAAAAGCTATCTCTCACTTTCTCTCAGTTAAAGTTTTAAAAGAAAAGAACATTTTTAATCTTCTGGTTGCGCGTGTGTGCTTGAACAACATTCGAACTTATCCGGAATCAGTCCTGCGGCACAACGCATTTCCGTCACATCATTAGTCAAGTAGTTGACCAACTACTCAACTCGACTCGACAAGTTTTCCCGAAGAACACAGGGACATTTTTAACGCTTCGCAAAAGTCAACATTTCCAAAGTGAACTGTTGCGGAAAGAAGTGACAGTTTAATTTTATTGGTCGGAGGAAAATCCTTTTAGTCGAAAAGTTTTTAACCAGAGGGGAAAACAAGCTGTGTGTTTAAATTTGGCGCGTCTCTTTTCCCAGCCATTTGTTTCGGTGACTGGAGGCTATTCCATTAGGAAAACTATTCGCGTGTTATTGCCTGACGTTTAAGCTATTCTATTCTTCACTTTGAAACAAAGATTCGTACTTCTGGTAGCTACCTCAGGGGCTTATATGTTTTAAACAAACATACGGAGATTGCTAATGTAGGTTTGTGTTTGTTTCTGAGTATTTCCATTCATTTCAAATCTTAGGGGTTTTCTTTAAATGTTGATGATATATTAATTAGTCTTTTGACAGTCAGTTCTCGAAATCAATTTGTTTTTTATCTGTAATTGTCTCTAATAGAAAATAAATCTTTTACCCAACATATACTGATTATTTATTTGCATTCTGCAAGGTTTAAGATTTGCGAAAGGTACCAGATATAGCTCAATATACAAAAGGCTTCAGACAAATAAAATTACACATCTTATTATTACTTAACTCATATACCAAAGATGTGCTGTAACCAACGTGAAGTTTGAAGTGACTAATATCGATCTTGTTTCGTTCATACTTTCTACGGCTTCAGAAAGAAATTGACATTTCAATAAAATTCATTTAATATAAATAGATGTTTTTTTTTTTTTTTTTTTTTACTAAACTGTATTTAAATTTAGTTCGATTTCAAATCTCATTAACGTTTGGAATTCGAAGCTTCCAACTTCTCAAAACATTTGCTATCATTTCACAATGTTAATTATTGCAGTTAAAAATTCAAAATTTAATCCTCTTACTTTCAGATACACGAAAGCCGCCGTATTGGACACATTTTAGGATTTATTTTGACACATCGTACTGAACACATTTTCGTACTGAACACATTTTCTAAATATGTGCTTTAACCAACGTGGAGCGACTAATATCGCTTTTGTTTCGTTCAAACTTTCTGCCGTTCTTTCTGAAACATTTCGAGAAAATTCATTTAATACAAATGGATAGGTTTTTTTACAAAACTATATTTCAGTTTAGTTCCATTTGAAATCTCATTAACGTTTGAAATTCGACGCTTTCAAACTACTTGAAACATTTGCCATCATTTTTCAAAAGCTGTTCCCTCACTTTCTCACAGTTAAAAGTTTTAAAAGAAAAGAACATTTTTAATCTTCGTCTCGGTCTTTTCTGGGCGCGGTGTGCTTGAACGACATTCAAACTTATCCGGAGTCAGTCCTGCGGCACAATGCATTTCCGTCACATCATTAGTCAAGTAGTTGACCAACTACTCAACTCGACTCGACAAGTTTTCCCGAAGAACAGAGGGTTATTTTTAACGCTTCGCAAAAGTCAACATTCTCCAAAGTGAACTGTTGCGGAAAGAAGTGACAGTTTAATTTTATTGGTCGGAGGAAAATCCTGTTAGTCGAAAAGTTTTTAACCAGAGGGAAAACAAGCCGTGTGTTTAAATTTGGCGTGTCTCTTTTCCCAGCCATTTGTTTCGGTGACTGGAGGCTATTCCATTAGGAAAACTATCCGCGTGTTATTGCCAGGCGTTTAAGCTATTCTATTCTTCACTTTGAAACAAAGAGTCGTCCTTCCCCTCAGGTGGCCTCCTTAGGAAGTACATGTTTTAAATAAACACACGGAGATTACTAATGTAGGTTTGTGTTTGTTTCTAAGCATTTCCTTCATTTCAAATTTTCTTTAGGGGCTTTCTTTAAATGTTGATGATATATTAATTAGTCTTTTGACAGTTAGTACTTCGAAATCAAGTTTTTTCTTTAATTGTCCCTAAATGGAAGATAAATCTTTTAACAAACGTATACAGATTATTTATTTGCATTTTGCACATCAGCATGTATTTTCACTCATTTAAAACACTAGTTTGAGTTTTAAAGATATAGTACAAAAGGACATTTTTTTTTTCTAAACTGTATTTCAATTTAATTCTAATTCAAATCTCTTTACCGTTTTGAATTCTATGCTTTCCAATTGCTTAAAATATTTGCCATTCTTTTACTACGTTTATTATTGTTAAAAATTAAAAATTTAATCATCTTACTTCGCATGCACGAAATATACCATATTGTAAAAATTTTAGGATATATTTCACACATCGTATTGTTACTAAACACATTTTCTGAAGATGCGCTTTAATCAACGTGAAGTGACTAATGTCGATCTTGATTCGTTCAAACTTTCAACGGCTTCAGACATTTCAAGAAAATTTATTTAATAGAAAAAGATAGTTTTTTTTACTAAACTGTATTTAAATTTAGTTCCATTTGTAGTCTCATTAACGTTTGGAATTTGCCATCATATTTCAAAAGCTGTGCCTCACTTTCTCAAAGTTAAAGTTTTAAAAGAAAAGAACACTTTTAATCTTAGTCTCGGCCTTTTCTGGCACGTGGTGTTGCTTGAATGACATTCAAACTTATCCGGACTCAGTCCTGCGGCACAACTAATTTCAGTCACATCATTAGTCAAGTAGTTGACGAACTACTCGACTCGACTCGACAAGTTTTCCCGAAGAACAGAGGGATATTTTTAACGCTTCGCAAAAGTCAACATTTCCAAAGTGAACTGTTGCGGAAAGAAGTGACAGTTTAATTTTATTGGTCGGAGGAAAATCCTTTTAGTCGAAAAGTTTTTAACCAGAGGGGATAACAAGCCATGTGTTTAAATTTGGCGTGTCTCTTTTCCCAGCCATTCGTTTCGGTGACTGGAGGCTATTCCATTAGGAAAACTATCCGCGTGTTATTGCCTGGCGTTTAAGCTATTCTATTCTTAACTTTGAAATAAAAATTCGTACTTCTGGTTGCCGCCTTAGGGGCTTATATGTTTTAAACAAACACACGGAGATTGCTAATGTAGGTCTGTGTTTGTTTCTGAGCATTTCCTTTCATTTCAAATCTTTCAAAATCTTCAATTATGGGTTTTCTTTAAATGATGATGATATATTAATTAGTCTTTTTGACACTCAGTGTTAGAAATCAAGTTGTTTTTATCTTTAATTGTCTCTAAACGGAAGTAAATTTTTTAACCAGCATATACAGATTATTTATTTGCATTTAGCACATATGCATGTATTTTCACTCATTTTAAATATTACTTTCAGTTATAAAGATATACTACTGTGTCTAAAATGAAAGACCAATTTTCAATTTAAAGTTCCTGGGGCTTATGGAATTTCAATTTTTCTTTTTAGGTTGCTGGCACTGACTTTGACATATGTGTGTAATTTGACGTTCATTCAAATATTCATTAGTGTTCGAGTTACGCTTGGCTTTGTGAGCCGCTAAAAGTCCTTCTGGCGATTTTTGAATCTGATTTAATTGCTAAAGAACTTGCATTCAATTTTGTTTGCGGAAACATATAGAATTTTGCGGAAGGCATTCGGTGAGCATACTATCGATATTGGAAAGAAATATTTAGAAGTCGTATATACAGTTCAAAGAAGGCAGAGAACGCATTGAAGACGTAGAGCCCTCCGATCGACCATCAACTTCAAACATTGAAGCACACGTCCGAAAACTGAAAGATTTCGTGCATGCAAATCGTCGATTGACAATTAGAGACCTTGCTGCTGATGTTGGAATTTCAAAAGGATCGGACAGTTCCAATTTAGACCTCAAACGCGTCAAATTTTCAGTTCAAACATGTTCAGTTCAAATTTGAACTCATTATCATGAGTGTTGTTTTTTTTACAACATTTTGAAAGTGGGGCTTTAATTATAATCATCCTATACTTGTTTAGAGAGAATTGTGTTTATTGAATTAAATAATGGAGTATATTTTCATTACAAATATTGAACTGTGAATATAATGCATATGAATATATTTTAAGATAAATAATTCACAATTTAATTGGAAGAAGAACTATGAAATTCTAAGTAACTAGTCTGTTTTATCGTTAGAAAATGACAGCATTTTAAGATTAGGATGTTAAAATAAGTAATGAAGGAAACATCTACTGACAACAATGCATTTGTATAGCATACCATATGTCTACAAATCTTAACACGTTTACCTTTAACCAAAGATAATAATAGATGTTTTTTTTTTCAATTTAATTTTATCCAACAAAGTTATGTCTTTGTCATTTCTCAAAACGTGTTTGGAAGTTATCTATGGTTCAAAAGTTCCCTTTTCCGAATTTCCCAGACAAAATAATCCTGTTTTTTCCTCACTGGAAAAGGGGCAATGCCATCCCCTATCATAAGTTCTATCTGTCCTCTTTTAAAAGAGCCTCTTTTTTAAAATGGCCTTAAGCTACATGATTGATTCTCAAAAGAAAAAAAAAAAGATGACAGAAAGAAATTCATGCATTCAAGGTTTTTTTTTTTTTTGCACAGCTTATTGTGAAATGCCTCCAAGTTAAAAGATCTCCAGAAGAAATTGTGTGCCAATTCTATTGTTGCTTTCATCTTTGTCCACAGACAGGAATTTAAAAACAAGTTCGGAAGGATGTTTGACTTGCTAAAAACCAGATAATAAATTTTACATGATTTTTTTTTCCAAGTGTGAAAAGAAATTTCTTTTTATCCGTCAATACAGTAGTTCTCAAACTTTTCTTTTGCACTTTTTTTCCAAACTTTCCTAAAACACGATGTAAACTCTAAAACTTTTTTTCTTTCTTATGCATTTTATTGCTATCGTCATAATAGTGTTTTTTATTTAATGTTTTGGTAATAATTTGCTTAATTTAGTAGTAAATTTTTATCAGTACAGTACATCCCACAACACTTTGAATTCATTCACATTTTCTTATTGGCTCATACAGGAGATAATAAATACTTAAATTATGTTAATTGATTTTGTTTTTGCCATAGTGAAAGCATTAGCTCTTGAGCATCTAATATTTCTCAACACATTATCCATGCATCATTGCGGCTTTTATTAGATTGTTTTTTTTTTGATTTTAAATTAAGAAATAATTCAAATGGTATGTTGGCTTTTGTTTCAGCGAATTTGAATAAGTTTCCGCAACTCAGTCCAAAAATCCGGGAGTTATCAAAAGTGCACTATAAATCCATTTTCGGACAAAAACAGCAATTGATAAGATGTATCAGCATAAAGATTTTGTCCCACGAATATAATAATGCATAGTATAATATTAACTTGTGGTTCAATAACAACGCTACAGATTAGCATCTACTCAATTGTTTGAATTCTTTTGTGATATACATAACAGTCACGGCTTTCAGAAAAGAAGAAAATTCGGCCACGGTTGCGGACGTGTGTATTTTCATCGACCTTTGAACTGCCTGTTTGGAATTTATAGGTTTTTCCAACATAAAACAGTAATAAGTGTTTAATAATTCCTAAAGGACTTACTATGAATATAATAAATTTTTTTTCCCATACTGTTTGAGGAAACAACATTTACGCATCAAATTGGCGTTCATTATGCTATAAATGTTAACAATTTATGTAGTTTATTGGATGTATTTAGAGAATTGAGAAATTCATTTGCTAATACCTCGAAAGATTTGAACCAAATTCAACTCTATTCAGGATGCACCAGATCTGCTAAATTGCCCTCAAATTTTACGATCCCAATTTGGAACTCACACTCCAAAGCAGGGTTCTGCAAATTGGATGTATAAATTGCATCCAATTTATAAATTTTCTTATAAAACGAGAAGGACACCAGTAATTGGATATTATGTATGGCGTAAAGATTTTTGCCCCACGAATAAAATGATATACAGTATATAACATCCAATGTGTGGTTCAATGACAGCACTACAGACTAGCATCTAATAAATAGCTTCTCTAATTAATTAATAATTAATTGATCCTCTGCTTTTTTTTTATTGTATGCAAATCCAATACATTCTTCTTCCAAATATATATTATATCCAATTATATATATTATATCCAAATCCAATATATATTATATATTTTACACCACAAACTCAATGCAAAGGCTTTCCAGAGGATGAAATTTAAATTCCTAGTTGGTATTCATTTTTCCTTAACTCTTAAACTCTGATCCGTTTATTTTTTATTTATATATTTTCCTTCCCGATTGTTTTTATTTGCTTATAAATTTTATCTATTCTAGTGTGTTTTGACTGCTGAAAATCTTCAACGTAATCATTTTCTTCTGTTGTTATCATGTTTATCACGTTACTCAATTTTCAACTACTACTCTAATTGTTTTTATTTCAATAATTTTTGAAAAGCTTTCAACTTTACACTTGTTTTTTTTTTTAATCTAGATTTTAAATTTAATCCATTCTATTTTGATTACGGAAAATCTTCAACGTAATCAATATTTTCTTTTGTTATTATGTTTATCAAGTTACTTAATTCCCAACTACTACTATATTCTTTTTTATAAATAGCCTTCTAACTTGTTTTTTTGTTAAATAAGATATTTAAATTTAATCCATTTAAGTATGTTTTGACCCTCAACGTAATCAATATTTTCTTTTGTCATTATCATGTTACTTAATTTTCAACCACTGCACTAAATCTTTTTTATTACAATAATTTTTGATAACCTTTCAATTTTTTTTTTTAAATATAGCTTTTCAATTTAATCCATTCTAGTATATTTTGATTGCGGAAAATCTTCAATATTTTCTTTTGCTATTATGTTTATCACGCTATTTAATTTTCAACCACTACTACATTCTTTTGTTATAAATATTTTTTTTTTTATTAATAGTATTCTAACTCTATTTTGTTAAATACGAAGTTTTAAATTTAATCCATTCTAATTTCTTTTGACTGCAGAAATTCTTCCACATAATCAATAGCTTCTTCTGTTATTATCATTTTAACACGTTATTTAATTTTTCAACCACTGTTATAATTCTTTTTATTTCAATATTTTTTTTTTGATTATAATATTTCAAGTTTTTTTTTTTTTTTCTCGTTAAATGAAACTTTTAAGTTTAATCTCTTCTAGTGTATTTTGACTGCGAAAAATCTTCAAAGCCATAAATATTTATTTCTTCCATTTATTGTCAAGCACTTTTGCACATTTTCAGAATTCTTTTAAAAAATATCCTTTTTCGAAATAATTGCGGTATTTTTTAGAAAGTTGATTATTTTTATTAATTGTAATTTTATTCAATATTTTTCGCTTGAACTTATGTTTTTTTTTTATTGCATGATCCAATTAAATAAAATTTATGCTCATTTATAACATTTAATTTTATACACATTGTTTATTATTAGTAGTAATATTTAAATAGTATTAATTACTATTTAAAGATATACTCATATATCCCAGATTACATAGTACAACCTTGGCCTATACTAGATTTATAAGGAATTCAAGAAGAGGGCCACTTTCAGGTTCATGGTAACATTTTAATATATATATATACACACAGAAATCTGTTTGCAAAAAAAAAAGAAAATTAAGAATATAAATTACTTTGGCTCACTTTGGAACTCAGGCTTGTTCTGTTATTTCAGAGAAAAGAGAAAAACAGTACTCTTTATCGACTCGTCCCAGAACTCTCCCCATTCCTTCTCCAAAACCCCCTTTAAGAAAATCCGCCAGGAGGAAGGGGAAATCAGCTTCCCTCACTTCTCATTGAGTAGACATTTCTCAGCTCGTGGTCTGTCATCCATCACGATGGAACAACTCACAGTACACCATATTAAATTTGTTGTTGTTACGACCTGTGAAGGTTGCCAGACATTCTCTAATTTCTTTATTATACATGATACCGAATATCTGCTATCAGATTTGGGTGACAGGTCGTTCTCATTAGTAAAAAAACACTAATTGCATGTAATATAACTACTCAAAATAAAGATCGTCCGCTGTTAAATTTGAGTTTTCGGTTTATTATATATTTTTCAAATAACATGCTATAATAAATAACTATCTCGTATTGTTATATTAAAATAAAGCTCAATAGAATGCCATTGTTAGGTGCAAAAGTATCTAACATCGTAACAAACCGAAACCACTGAAAATTTCTATGAAAAAAAAAAACCGAAAAATAAAATCAAAATATTCTGTGTACTGAAATATTTCGACACAGAAAATAAGGCTGCTGGAGTGAAATAAAAGTCATAACGGTAGATCGCTGCATATTATTTATTTCCACATAACTTAAAGCTGCGAGCAAGAAAACTTCCAAACTTGGAGAAAGTTTGACGCCGCTCCAGAGGATCATGTTTCACCGGAGTTTTGAGTCGTCTTTTGTGATGTTCGGATGTAAATCACTCCCCAAACTGGGTCAGGACTCAAAGGGGAACTTCTCTTTCATTTTCATATTTTTTTTTGTGAGAAACTTTACATTCGATTCAAATCTATCGGTCACAGATTTTTCCACAGATATGTTTTTGAGAAATCCATTCTGTTATACAATTCGTGAAGAATTTACTAGATGTGAAACATCAATAAAGTGTAATGTTGACAATCCATAATCGATGACCTGAATGAATTATTTCTAGTTTTGTTAGTTGTACCGTTTCTTGTAAATTTTTGAAGTTTACATAGTCTACTTTTAATTTTTTTAATCTACAAGGGAATTCAAAAAGGTAAAAAAAAAAAAAAAAATTCAAATTTTATAACTGGTTATTCTTCTCCTAAAAAAAATTGCCTAAATACGGCAAAAATTGACACATCTATGAAAGGTATTTGCCAAAACAGAATAGATTATGCCACGTAATCTAACTTTCCTTATTATGTCGAATAAAATCATTCAATAAGAATACTGCACTTTTTGCAATATTGTAATTTGCACGTTGCATTTTTTTTTTTCATACTTTGTGCCCCTCTTGAGACCACCAGCTATTTTGGTGTCATAAGCAGTGCCTACATTTGAACGCATTAAGTTTTGAGGGCCGCCCACCAGCGCATTCTAAGTCTGTTTGCTTCCGTATAGATAAAAAACACGACACCTTTGAACGTCAAATACCTTTCACATATTTAAAAGATATATTTTGACGTCGAAACCCAGGTTCCCCTGCAACCATGTCAGAAAAACATCCTGTCTGTGGGGGTGTCTGATTCTACTTCTGCAACCAAAGAGAAAGGTTGTGTGAGCAGTTCTTCGAGCTTGATGGCTGCATAAACTAAATGAGTTGAACAACTAAAACGAGAATGGTCGTGTGGCACTGCATAAACTAAATGAGTTGAACAACTACGACCAACGAGAATGGTCGTGTGGCAGTGCATCTTCGAGCTTGAAAAGTAAAAGAGTTCAATAATTGTAACCAACGAGAAAGGTTGTGTGTGGCAGTCCATCTTCAGCTTGATGGCTGCCTAAATAAAGGAGATTAAATTTATACAGTCCATTTTTTCTTCGTGTCTGTGTCGAAGATTAAAGCTATCGAACACTCTTCAAGAAATAAACAACTTCCTATAACATCCTCCTCATTTGAAACATTTACTAAAATGTCCATCTGTAGACTGGAAAAGTTTAAACTCATTAAACAACCCTCATTTCTGAAGTTACGAGGGAGCCCACAGTCGTAAATCCATTAATGTGAACCGGATCCCATCGGGTGTTCCCAGACCCGGCGGCTGTCGAACGGTGGCGTCTGTACTGAAGCAAACTTGTTTAGAATGCGTTGGTATGCGGGGCTCAAAACTTAATACATTCAAATGTAGTCACGGCTTATAACTCCAAAATGGCTGGTGGTCTCAAGAAGGACACTGTACAAACTAAGTATGAAAAACTGTTTGCAATATTGCAAAAGTGCAATATTCTTATCAAATTATTTTATTTGACATAATTGATTCGCGCACTTGTTTAAAAAATTTCACTTGGCACTTACTTCCATGACACGCAATTCCACAGAGTGTTATAGCTCTTAATAATTTAAAATAATAAATCTCATAGTTCTTGAATATTAAATTTTTAACTCAAATAGTATAACATCTTAACAAATTGAGTTAAAAATTCTTCAACTGGAGTTAAACTAAACAATAATCTTGAGTTGGGGGAAATTTCATGTAAATAAATTAAGCTGAAACATATGCAGACAAATAAATGAGATACTATATAAACCCGTCCTAGGAAACGCTGATTATGCTACCATTTATGTATAAAAACAGCGATCAATGAACCATAGTCTAAGAGCCTAATGTCCACAAAACAAATATATATATATTCTACCTACTTTCGCACAAGCAACAAATCAAAGTATTAGACTTACTGGAGGATGTAGGATGAAGTGAAGTGGAAGACTATCAATGTCCGATAGCAACTCAACTGGAAAAAGAGCTCCCGATTTATAAATCCGCTCCTGAAAACAGGAGACGAAAATCTGGAGTGACGGCTACTCCCTTTCTCAACCCTTTTATTCTCCTAGAGTGATTTCCTTTTTTCTCACTAAGTGATTTTTTTTTTTTTAAATTTTTATCAGGCTGAGATTTAATTCGTGTCAATAAAGATGGAAATTTGATTTAATCATTTAATGTAGTCATTTAATATCTGGAATGATTTATAATGAATAATAATTATTTTTAATACAGTGAGTGTAGAAAGCATTCGTAGAAACTATTCAGAAAGGAAAATAATTTTTACAATTTCGTAAAGAAGGTAAAACATTAAACAAATTTCAAATTTGATTGGTATACATCGTTCTATTATGCAGTTAGTTGTTAAAAATTTGGTTCTTTCTCATCATTATTTCTCTAAACAAGCACTAATAACCTATTATCGATTCATTGTTCGTCAATTGAGAAAAAAAAATTGAAGATTAATACATCAAAAATTTCAATTCAGTTTAAAAACATTCGACTACGCATTCGAATAAGAAACGAAATGTATGTAGGGAAGCATGCAACCAAGGCTGAATTGCTAGAAGATATTAGAAGTAAAAAAAATAAATATATAAATTAAATAACGTTTTTCAAGAAATATCGCAAATTACGATTAGTTTTTGCTCGAAAAAAAATCGACATCATAGTTCTGAATTTTGGAGGAAAAAACAATATATTCTTTAATGAGAGTTTTTAAATTTTTTTTTAATCACATTTATTTTATTTCTATTTTGTATTGTGATATGCTCTTTTTATATTCACTCTTTTATTTTAAGTTTTTAATATTTTGTTAATTATTTGTTTATTATTCAGTTTTATACGTCTATTGTAGCAGACGAAGATTTCTTGTAAGTTACAGTTAAAGAAAAATTAAATAAAGATTGTGAGAAGGTGTGTGAAGCATCTCGACCGGACAATTATATCGAAGTTTACTCTCATACAAACTGTTCATGTCAGACGAATTCTCCTAAATCCTTCCGGAAGACAATATTCTCTCTTCATCGTCCACTAATGGGCTGTTCCGTGGGGCCCGTGGCCCGTGGGGCCACTAATGGGCCCGTGGATTACCTACAAGATACTTGTCATTAAAATGTGCATTTGAATCTAAGAATTAATAACAAAACCAATTTTAATTTTTGCCTTCAAAAATAGCATTTAGTGTCAAAAGTTTCAAGATCTGAATCTCACTGCCTTTAAGACACACTATAAGTTTCAAACCGGTTCAAGGGCTTAGTCTAGATGCTGCTATTGACCAAGTGGGATATGAATCAACATCAACAACTAGAAGTATCACTATCAAATTATTGCAAAAAGTGTTACAGCTTGTTATGCATTAAAAATGAGAATTTTGCCAAATTCTTGGAATAGTATTTATTAGCGGGAAATATATTATTGCGCAGAAAGATTATGGTCCAAATCCACTGGTAGTGTAAGCCGTAGTTATTGCTTTCAGGAACGAGAAGATTTGATGGTGTTTGAAACAATGTGTAGAAGAGTCTAAACTAATAAAGAGCAAAGTGAAAATATAAATTGGTAGTGAGTTTTCATGGTTTCCCTAATACAATAAGTAATTTAAGTGGAGTTAGAAGTCAATGTCATCACTTCACCACCTGCCTATCGCCTATGGATAATTCATTGCATTTATAAGTCTAAAATTAAGGTCATTGAGGTAAAAAAAATATTATAAATATCTAGAATTCTTTAACATAGACTTTACAAAGTATTTTAAAAATTCAACTTCCTATTTTTTATTTTTCTAAATAGGATATTTGAATTTTTTTATCATTTCCTACTATTAAACCTACTCGCTCATCCTTTGAAACCGCACCCTACTCAGCTACTGAACTAACAGACAGTTGCCAGCAACGTGGCGTCAGACAGTCGGCATTTGTTTACGAATCTTTCTAGGCCAGAACTTCCGTGTTTGCGATACGACTTTTAACTAATAAAAAACAAAAACTAATGTTGCTTAACGTATCCACTGAGCTAGAATTTCTGCCTCTGATTTATCTTCTAATTGCTTTTTGTTTCACAGACTATCTGTCTACTTAAGATAGTGGTTCTTAAAACTTTTGAAATCTGGGTACATTTAAAATTTTACAAATAATTGTAAGAGCAATAATTGTAACAAATTTCTGAAAACTGGGTTGTAATAGTTAAGTCAAATATTGCAGGAAAATGTAATGTAATAAAACTCATCTTCCTTAAGTTTATTCATTTCTTGTGTTTATGAGAAACATTAGCCTGATGTGTTGTGGTTTCTTCAATGTTTGGGCATATATTTGAAAGTCAAACTCTCGCGTATCAATTTTCAACGTCAATACATTGAAGATATCCTGCCTTTTTACAATTAATTCTTTTTACTATTAAATCCTAATTTATATAAATATGACATTAAAAGTAGTAGTAAATCATCAATGCTTTATTCGATATTAACAAGCATTCTTCTTTTATATTAATCCAAAATATTCAATTTCTTATGTTTAATCCTCAATACACGATCAGTGGATATAAATATGAAGCATTTTTTTATCAGCATTTGAAGCATTTTTCTTCAGTTGCTAGTTACTATTAGACCAGGGGTGGCCAACAAACGGGCCTCCTTGAACATTTTCTGCCCCACGAGATTTATAACACTTTTACAAAATATATTTATTTATAATAGCGAAAGTAGTGAAAAACCAATGTATTAAAAATACATTATGTGCGCATCTATATATTTAAAAATTAACTGCTGAAATTATGAGAAAAAAATTAACTTTGATTTTAAAATAATAATCTTGCGAATATATGACAGATATTACCTGTTTTATTTATGAGCTTACAGTTACGCAGAATAATTAAATTATATGTTGCGAACTCATGATGCGCTCGCATCGATTTGCAAAAAGTTGAGTGAAAGAGTGGAGAAACTAGCACTAGTAAAATATATATATTTTTAATGACTCCATTATTTTATTTCATTTATATTTTTTATATTTCATTTTTAGTGTTATATATTTCTTTACAATGTGTGTTTAGTATCATTATTATTATATTATCTATGCTTATATATGAGAATAATAGTAAGCGCAATAATAATAATAATAATGCATTTGCCGGCTGCATTAGACCAAAAAAACTATAATAATAACTCATTAGGTTTTAATTTTTCACTCCAAAAATGTCTATAGTGAGTCTAAATTTAATATGGGGATATATAATTTTATATACGACCGACAAGATCATGTGGGTTGGCCACCCCTGTGTTAGATATTCATCTGCACAGGGTACTACTTACAAATGGCGGAGTCTCATAGACTGCAATAACATTGAAATCACAATTTTACAATTTTTTTAACATTGAAAATCACTTAGAGGCTAATGATTCTAATAGCTAACCATGGAAATTAGAGCTCCTGGTTTTTCGAAACATTCTACTACCTTTTTTCTTCTTTTTTACATACTTTATATTAGAATAATAATAAAAAAAAAATGGTTAGTTTTATAATGACAGCTGGGTGAAGAACTGGGAAAGGAGAACTATAAAAAGTAACTATATTTATTTTTATATTCTCTGGAATACCATAGGATTTACCTGGAAAACGTCTAGGGCGTACCTTTTGAGAACCATTGGCCTAAGGCAGTAGTTTTCAAACTTTTTGGCAACTCCATAAACATTTTGAGCTAAGCATTCGCTTATGCCTAATGTTGTGGTAGCAAACATATTTGAAACATACACCTGTGTTAAAATAAGATAACACGGATGAGTTCCATCACCGATTGTGAGGAACGGTAAACATCCGTTTTAAAAGCGGAAATGGGCGAATCGATTGCTTTTGATAGGTGTAAAGTAGTTTTGACAAAAAGTTTAATAATTATTATGGATTTTTAAAAGTAACTTTTTCTGGCATAATGACATTTAAAATTTTAATTAGTAAAATTATTTCTATTGCAATTTAATTAACCTAAGGCACTCCTTCCTAAGACACTCTAACCTTAACACTCCTTCCTGAATTTGCTATTTGCCACTCTTGCACACAACTATTGGTCGAACATCTAATTGGTCACTACATCTAATTTTTGGCACTATTTATTTCGTGGTATTCATTTCCCGATGTTACTACTACTACTACGCCACACCACATCACGGTGCCTAGAGCTTAGTTGACCCTTTACAGTTTGGGAATGACGTTGGTGAGAAGAAGTATGATTGGGCTATGTGACACTCTACGGTCTATGAGAACAGAACCAACGGCTTAAAATGGATTCCGAACCACTACAAATATCCATGGCATCACCGGGGTGCTGACCCGAAACTTGTGGTACATAGCGCCAGAGCTCTAACCACTCGGCCATCAGGCCCCACATTTCCCTATGATATAGTCTGTGTATAAAATTTGGTTAAATATCATTCATTTATTTCATTTCGCAGATGATACCTCCAAGCAGATTAAATTATTTTATGACCGACCTATGCATTTTTAGAAACAATATTAAACATTTGCCGAAATCTCTCTCAAAACTTGTACATAAACACCACATTAAAACCACTTTTCCACATAACTATTGGTCGAACTATAGGCCACTACATCTAATTTTTGGTACTATTTGTTTTCGTGGAATTCATTTCTCGATGCTGTAGTGTGGGCATAAAATTTGATTAAACTACATTCATTAATTTTAGCTGCAGATGCAGATTTAACCTTCATTCAAACTAAATTACTTTATGGCCAGCCTATGCATTTCTAAAAACAATATTAAACATTTGCCGAAATCTCCCTCAAAACGTGTATACAATCATCACAATAAAACAATGCATTCCAAGTATGCAGTTTTATGAACGCTATTCGATTATATATATATATATATATATATATATAAATTGTTGACATTCCTCATTCGTTCCTTCTTTTTATTTTCTTGTAATTACATTACAGTTTTATTTCCTGTAAACACTACCGAAGAAACAAAATAAAATAAAAAAGTGGAAAGAAGGTATTTCCCCTAAGAAATCTGGGGAAATACCTTCTACAAAAATGTGATTCCTTTTTTTCTTTTTTTTTACAACTCGGAAACCTCATTTCGAGAAGTAAGATTCCAAATATAGATTGCGAGCTCTGTGTTTGGATGAACATGAAAGGGAATATAAAAAAATGAGTGTTTGTAGAGGTAGGGTGGACAAATAAATCTAAACCCTTGGCGATGTTGTTGACAGGACTGATAATTGCTTTAGGTACCATTCTGGTTAAATTATATTGAGATGATCATTTTTGTAATATATATTTATATCTATATATTGTTCTGTTTCGGCAATACAACTGTGGCATTATAACCAGTCTTAGTAATGTTACGAACTACTCAAAAATTAAGTAAAACATTGTTTATTTTAATCTTATTTCAAATTTTTATTTTTAGGCGTTTCATGTTGATTATCTTGTTCATTAGCAGAGTATTCCATAGTGATAAAACCGACCATGTTTCATGATGTTGCATCGCTATGTTGTATGTTGATTGTGTATTATTAGTAGCATGTTTCATGGCTTATTATCATGTTGTCTAGTGATTATAATACCTGTTCGTTGCATGTACCATGATATCTCATTGCTATGTTGCATTGGGAATTATCATATCTGTTAATAGCATGTTCCATAATGTTTCGTTACCATGTTCCATAATGTTTCGTTACCATGCTCCATGATGTTTCATGTTACATAGTGATGCTTTACCATTGTATGGAATTATTATGTTTGTTAGTAGTATGTTACATGATGCTTTATAATGTTGTTTTTGTATTTATCATGTTCGTCAGTAGCATGTTACATGATGTTACATTACCATGTTGTATGATGTTACATTACCATGTTGTATGATGATACATTACCATGTTGCACGATGTTGCATTACCATGTACATTTGATTAGCAAATACCGTTTATATATATATTTTATATATATATATTTATATATATATATATTCAGTATCTGTCAAACGCAATACAAAGTTCATGTGACAGCACCAGAAATTGCATTTTAAATCTGTAAACAGGAAAATTCCTCCACCGGTTGGAAAAAAACAGCAGGTGATTAACTATCAGTGCCAACAATGTGTTTTGCTCTAAATTACAGAAAAACTCAAACAAAGAAAGAAACGAAACCAGTAACAAACGAAACAGAAAAAAATAAACCAGAGAAACATTTCCATCAGAGTGTTAGTTCCAATAAAAAGTAATCAATAATAATAAATTATTCATAAAGGAGATAATAAATATTTCGTTGTACCTTACAATAGAAAAAAGAAATATTTTTAAATTTAAGCTATAAATTATTAATTATGTATTTTTTATTTTAATAGGGATTTGGTGAAAGTTATGGAAATTTTTATAATATCATTAATTAATAAATGGAGTTATGTGCTAAAAATTATTTTTAAAGTAAAATTTTCTATTTAGATCAATTATCGTTGATAATTTTTTATATAAATAAAACAAAATTTTTTAATATAAAAAAAACATTTTGATAAAAATTTAATTTTTAGTTTTTAAAAACTGTAAGGATATTATCTTGAAATATATGAATATTTGAAAACCTTAAAATATTTTGAAACACTGAAATATTTGAAAACCTTGAAATATTTTGAAACATTGAAATATTTGAAAACCTTGTAATATTTTTGAAATATTTTTATAAATCTTGCTTAATGTTCAGGGTTTTCAAATAAAATGTCGCAATTTTTATAGGAAAAATAAGCAATTTGTTCTTGTAAACTTATGGAAAATCTATCTGCATATGACTTAATGTTAGGCAAAACAACTAAATTAATCAGTGAGCATTTCCATTCTTGAATCGATAGAATGACTTTTCAATTTGATATTGTAATATAAATGCATTGCTACACATATAAAACTCAACTACATATATACAAGAAGACATATATATTCCATTCACCGTTTTTATCAATAATAAAAAAAAAATTAATAAATAAAAAATAAATAATAAAATATGTCGAATTTTATTTAATTAATATAAATTAATTATTTTAATTAGTGAATTATTAATTATAAAAGATTAATTGTTCAAATGAAACTGCACATGTTACTTTACATCTAGGATTCTTAAATATTTTTAATTCTTATCCTTTACATTAACGAAGGTCACAAACCCTTTCTTACAAATAACATTTTAAATATATAAAATAAAATAACACAGAGAAAACAGAACGCCCTCTAGCTGCATTAGAGTAGACTTAAGTTAGCTAGTTGTGTGTTTAGCATTTTCATGTGTCTCTTGTAATTTGCTTTATCTATTATGAGTAACATTACTTCTTAGTATTGCTTTTATAAACTAAATTTGAATTAAAGGGTGTTAATTTAGTTTATAAGCAATTATGCGTGTCATATTATGTAAGTTGAAATAATTTCAACTTTTTAATGTAACTAACTTTAAATTTAATTAGAAGTCAACGAAAATAAAGATGTGTAACTTTTTCTCATGTTAGTAAAAGGAAACCTCAAAAGGTCAATGACCTATGTTTACGAACTCATGTTTAACTTCTAACTAACTTCTTAACTTCGTCTAATTAACTTTTAAATTACTAACGTTTAAATTCTTCATGTTTAAGAACTAATATTCAAACTAAGCATTTAAACTTTACACTGTAATTCACAATTAGTTACGTTATATTGAAAATAATATTTTTTTAATATAGTTAAGATTTTCCTTGAAGTATAAACTATCTTAACGATAAACAAACCTTCGTTCAAAATGCATTCATTTATATTTTTACATTAACAAAATGTTTAAATATATATCTCAGAATTACTATTTTTAAAAAAAATATATCGTAATCTCTGACATAAATGAAATTTTAGATTTCAGCGGCTATCATTTCTTACTGAAAGTATTTAGTTAATAATGGGGATCTTTTCTAAAATAACGACAGCAATTTTTTTCACTCGTTGGTGTGTCATTTTTAGCTGTATTTTTAACTGACAGTAAAACAGCAGCTCGCGACACATTGACAACCATTTTCCTTGGTGCCATTTCACTAATGGTATAATTCAGCGACGTTGCAGTCTTTCAAAATATATAAATCTGGCAATTAAATATTTTGGGAGACATAAATCATCAATTTTAAAGAATTTCTTTGAAATGTTTTCTTTGGCCATGAAGAAAGAGCGACAAATGATATTTTTATTTAAAATTGTGAAATGTTTTGAAACAAATGAAGGTTTCAAATGACATTTTAATTTAAGCTTATACAAAATTACATTATAAGTGTAATTACATAGTAAAAATTAAAACGGCTTAAGATATAATTATTTCAATTTTTAAGATTTAATCACATTAATTTAATGTTTTTAAATATGTTTGTTAGAGCATTTATTTGAAGACATAAATGTTTTTAAATATGTTATTATTAATATTTATTATTATTATTAAAATAATTTTGATTAGCAGTTTTTGCAGGACTATGAATTGTAAAAGCCAAGAGAGCCCGTGAAAAAATTATTAAATCAGAGTGTATAAAAAAAGGCAAAAATCTGTCTTATATAGAAAATTGTGATATAGAGTTAGTGACTTAACTGAATTTCGAATATGTGTAGATGAAAGAATGGAACAAAATAGGTATCATTACAAAATTAGTTTATAATTAATTTCATGAACAGTTTTTTTCAAGTATTCTTCTTTTTTATTATATAAAAAAGGAATAATTAATTAAATTAATAGATATCACATATATATTTCATAATTACGAAATATATATTATAATTTTAGATTTTTCCAAGATTTTAGATTTTCTATTTGCATCTGCAAGGGAAGTAGGAATGTCATTCTTCACCAAAAGAAACTGCAATTTCATTAAATTGTAAATTCACATGAGCAGGGCTCCATTATAGGATACACTTTTTGTGAAAACAGTATATTTTTTCTAAAAGAAATATAATGTTCAAGATGTCAAGATCTTGAGAAATCTAAGGGTCAGAGTCAGAAAATAGTAATTTCATTCATCTGTTGTGATGGAAGTAGATTCAGTTTGATAGACAAAAAAAAAAAAACAGCTACTACTGTCACAAGATTAAGGACAAAGCCTCACAGAAATAAGAAAATTTCTGCTGATAGCTTTAAAAAATATCAAAAATGTCGCAATTGCCCTGATGTCGAACTTACTCTTCATCATGTCTTTGATTGCCCAGCTCATGCAACCACCATTCATTGTCTGGAACATCCCTTGGTGGAGGATTTATATTCCGAGCTGGCAATTAACATAGACCATATTATTCGGGAGGCCCACGATATTTGATTTTTTTGTACTCTTCAGGGGATACGACAACAACAACATAAAGAAACATATCTATATAATCATGAAGAATGGGCTACATTACTCTGGGAAAGATGGAGGAAATAACTCTTAAGAATTTATCTCTTACAATCACTTAAATTTTAGGGTTCTTCATTTAAATAAAAAGAGAATTAAAATTTAACCGTTTATGGTTCTTTTAACCATTAATGACCACTATAAATCTGAAAAACTCGATTCAAAATTGTAAAACAAAATGTGTGTGCAGGTTTGTAAACTGTCGTGTAGTTAAAGCTGTTTTGAGTACAAATTTACCGTGAATGCCTAGGGGTTTTTTCCCCGCTAGGATAGCAAATTTCTATTGTAGATTTTACATGTTTCCTATGGTGAAATTCCACACATGTTCCACATGTATCAAAACCACAAATTCCACATATGTTAAAAATGCCTAGTAGAAATCTCCTGCCAATGCTTAGTGCTTTAATAAGCTACAAGGAAAATGTAATAAATTAGTTATGGAGGTCTGACGTGAATGTCTACGGTTGGAAGACCTAAACATTCACACCAGACCAACTAGAGAAATGTTGAAAATGCTATGGTGGACCAACCTTAAATTTCTAGTGGTGATGACTTTGGCTCAAACACACCACACTAGAATCACAATAACATGGCAGGACAAGTATCTATGTGAGACAGGCTTTCAATAATAAATAATAATGAGTAAGCACATTTTCCAAAATTTTTCTACTTACAGGGAAACCACAGATTAAACTTAAACTAAGATAGGAACATTCTAATATTATTTTATGAATATCCTTCATTATTAATACTATTATTATTTTCTTATACATTAATTCAGTCGTGGATAAATCTTAATGTTTACCGAACGGAAAAATGAATATTGAGAAATGCAATTTTTGATACATTAAATTCAGAATATTTGACATGTGACATGTTTAAAGCTCCATTGCATCCATTTCGAATATCAGAATATTGGCTTTCCTCCAAAACCGACCGAACCTTGTCTTAAAAGTCTTTAATAGGATTGCGAGGGTTTTAACGATTCCGACTACTGCGTGGATGTCCATATTATTTTCCGGGGTTTTTCCCGATCCGGGAATCGAGAAACGCCTCGTGATTTCAACGCGATAATGATGGCCCGAGTCCTTTAATCTCTGGTGCAGAATGATGGATGACGCTTGAAGATGATAAAGCGGAGACAGGTCATCGATCCAGGCTGCCCAATTCATTAGTGCAGATGTATGGGGCCATTCAGAAAAGTTAATTTATGCAATATCCCTGTAGGAATGCAATTATAGATTTTTGCGGAATTCCATCAATTTGAACAATTTGTGGAACTAGTATAGCCAACTATCAAGAATGAGAAAAATAAATCTTTTACTAATATTGATAAATGACATTGATAATGACATGACCATTGCCTAATGTCAAGTTAAAAAGAAAGCAAGTACTGATGTTTATGCCAATTTTTTATGTTAGATTTCTAATGGTCGTGGAAGAAAGCTAATGCTGAGGTTTAAGGCAATTCTTGTCAGACTATTAGTTATATTTAAAAAATGTCTAGTAGAAACATGTCATTAATGCTACGGGGAAAGCTACTAGACTACTAGGTTTTTATTATAATAAAAACCTGGTGGAGACCTGACGTGAATATCTAAGGGTGGAAGACCATAAGGCAAATGTAGAAAATACCATGGTGGACCAACAGTAAATTACTGACTTTGGCTCAAATGCCCTACACTAAAATCACTATAACGCGGCAGGACAAGTATCTATGTGAGACACTCCTTCAATAATAAATAATAACAAGCTAACACATTTTACAAAATTCTTCTACATACAAGGCAAGAACATAATAAATTTAAGCTAAGATGGGAGCATTGTAGTTTTATTTTATGAATATCCTTCATTATTAAAACAATTATTATTTTCTTATATATTACTTCAGTTGTGGACAAGTCTTAATGTCTAGCGAACGGGAAAAATGAATTATTGAGAAATGCAATTTTTGATACATTCAAATTCGGAATATTTGACGTGTGATTTGTTAAAAGCCCCATTGCATCCATTTCGAATATCAGAATATTGGCTTTCCCCCAAAATTGACCGAACCCAGTCTTAAAAGTCTTTAATAGGATTGCGAGGGTTTTAACGATTCCGGACTACTGCGTGGATGTCCAGATTATTTTCCGGGGCTTTCCCGATCCGGCAGATAGAGAAACGCCTCGTGATTTCAACACGATAATGACGGCCCGAGTCCTTTAATCTCTGGTGCAGAATGATGGATGGCGTTTGAAGATGATAAAGCATGATACAGGCCATCGATCCATGCTCCCCAATTTATAATCCATTCAGAAAAGTTAATTTATGCAATATCCCTGTAGAAATGTAATTATAGATTTTTGGGAGATTCCATAAATTGGAACAATTTGTGGAACTGGTATAGCCAACCATCAAACGTGGAGAAAAATATAAATTTTTACTAATATTTTATATTTATTACTGTTCTAATGATATGACCATTGCCTAACGTGAAGTTAAAATAAAGCTGCAGTTAACTCTAATTTTGGTACAAATTTGCCATGAATGCCTAACGGTCTTTTCCTACTAGGGTTGAAATTGTCTATAGTGATTTTACGTGTAAGCCTATGTTTAAATTCCAATAGACTTTTATCAAAAATACCTAGTAGAAACTTTCCGTTAATGCTTAGTGATGAAAAGCCACAAGGCGTATGTAATAACACCTGGTGGAGATCTAGCGTGAATGTCTAAGGGTTGAAAGAACACTACACAAATGTTGCAAATGCCATGTTGAGACCAACCGTAAATTCATTATCAGCTGCCCTTCAGTTCAAAGTAGGAAATAATACATCACGGCTAATAAAAATTACTAAAAAGTTAATAAAAATTACTACATCACGGCAGGACAAGCATTGATGTAAGACACTCTTTCAATAATAAATAATAATAAGTTAACACATTTTCCAAAGTTCTTCTACATACACGGCAATCACACATTAAACTTAAACTCATATGGGAGCATTCTAATATTAATTTATGAATATACTTCATTTTTAAAACAATTATTGTTTTTCTTATATATTAATTCAGTCGGGGACAAATCTTAATCTCTGCTGGTAAAAAAAAAAAATGAATTATTGAGAAATTCAATTTTGGATACATTAAATTCGGAATATTTGACGTGTGATATGTTAAAAGCCCCATTGCATCCATTTAGAATATCAGAATATTGGCTTTCCCCCAAAACCGACCGAACTCAGTCTTAAAAGTCTTTAATAGGATTGCGGAGGGTTTTAACGATTCCCGGACTACTGAGTGGATGTCCAGATTATTTTCCGGGGTTTTCCCGATCCTGGAATCGAGAAACGCCTCGTGATTTCAACGCGATAATGATGGGCCGAGTCCTTTAATCTCTGGTGCAGAATGATGGATGGCGTTTGAAGATGATAAAGCGTGCGACAGGTCATCGATTCCCGCTCCCCAATTCATTACTGCAAATGTATGGGGCCATTCAGAAAAGTTAATTTATGCAATATCCCTGTAGAAATGTAATTATAGATTTTTGGAGAAAACTATAAACTGGAACATATTATATGTATTAGTGTTATAAATAAAATGACCATTGCATAACGTCAAGTTGGAAGAAAGTAATTATTGAGATTTATGCCAATCTTTTATGTTAGATTTTTAGTGGTCTGCAGAAGGAAGCAATATCGAGGTTAAAACCAATTTTATATGTCAGATGTGGAATGGTTGCGGGGATGAGTAACTAGTGCTCTGGGATCAGTGCCACAGGTTTCAGATTAGAACCCCTGCGATGCCGTGGATGTTTGTAGTGGTTCGAAATCCACTTTAAATTGTAGTGTCCTGTCTAACCTGACTTTTGCGCGTAGGGCTGACAATTCTACCCAGTAAAAAGAAAACATCTCCTGTTTCGAAATATGTCACTAGGCAGCCTGCCTTGACTCACCATGGGGTGGTTGCACCAATAAAGAAGAATGGTTGTAGAAGGAAACTAAAGATGAGGTTTTTATTGGTTAAGGAAAGAAGCAATTACTAAGGTTTACACCAATTTTTTATGTTAAGTGGTAACATTCCAAGAGGGTGATGATGCAATTAAAAATATATTTCGTTCAAACTGAATTACTATTCAAATGAAATACTATTGACACTAAGTCAATCATTTAAACCAGTCAATTAAGGCTGATATACCTCTAATGATAAGTAGGAAATTTCGCTGCATCTACAGTGAAAAAGATCAATTAAACTTTCGATGCAGGAAAAATAATAAATCAGTTTGTTGTTGGTTTTTACCATTATTTTTAGGAGATCTGTAGCTAATAAACGAACATCGAGGCAATCATCCTATCGTTATTGACACCAGTGAACTAAAATATTTAATGAAATCAGATCCAAGTAAACTGTACTAGGATTCATCCAGATACGATATTTACACTTTTTCACGATTTCTAGGCACTTGGTATAATAGCCAAGTGTGGAAGAAGATGAAAAGTTAGGACAGCTTGACAAGTGAAGCTTCTCGACCTCAATGCATGAGATTTGAAAGGTGAACTTTTTACTTAAAATTTATTACTGCAACAAATTGTAAGTGGATGAGAAGAGAATATTCTGTGGCACTTTTAATATTTGCCAGGTGGTTTGAAGTAAAAGGCCTCCCAGAAGCATCAAAAACCTCTTTGCACCGAAGCACTTTTACAACTTATGTGTTACATAAATTCGTAACTAAACCAAACAATAATTATATGTCTAAATATTATCATCATAAATATTTATGAAAGCTATTTTAATGAAAAATAATTGCAGACACACGTGATTATTTAAATTTTGAATGTAAAAAAAAATTTGAATATTCAGCAACTAATTTGCTTTTGGGATTTATTGGTGGCTTAAAAATTTAAATATGTGAAAAGGATATTTATTAATAATTAGAACCAATAAATTATAAGGAAAATTGCTTATCAAATTGTTAATTACAACAAAATTTGCAATATTGTTTTTTACTTCATTAAATTCATTATGATTTAGAGAATTCTAAATTGTATCAAATTACTTTCTGGGATATTGTACAAGACGTATTTATATATTTTTTAAAAATTATCCATTTTTTTAAGGGATATTATAACGCAAGTCCCCTTCAATATTGATGAATTAAACGATTATTAAAGCAATAAATAATTGGCTCAAATTGCTTTGTAAAGTTTCTTCTCTATTGCTGAAAATCAATTAGATAATATATTGATAATGTTTATGAACTTTAAAGGAAAATTACTTCAGCTATATCTTATAATTAAGATATAATGTATGTGATTGATTGATATAATAAATTTGTTTCATTTGCTTTCTATGAAAAGAAAATTCAAACCACAAAATGTAAAAAAAAAATAAATACTTTACCAGTATTGGAAAGTAAATATAATCATGGAACAACTTGATAAAACGCCTTACCTGAAAAATAAAATTTAATATCAATAAAGATCAAAAACTAAAACATAAAAATCACATATTTTTTCATCAAATTGTCAGGTGTAGAATAGGTGTCATTTTGTTGTTAATTAATTCATTTTAATAGATATATGCATATATACTTACTTTATTCATTTTCACTTACTTAATAATTATTATTAAAATAATTATTAATTTTTCAATTTGATTTTTCACAGTATCATTTTTCATATTTTCCTGTTTGATTTAAAAAAAAAAATGTAACATCAATACAATGATAAAATTTTGCATGGATGTTTTATGTTCATATGTTCTATGAACCTCAGTTTTTTAGTAGAACCACTATACTTTTTATGTAGTAGTATAAAAAATAAAGTAAATAATATATATAACTAATATATATAATAATATAAATTTACAAAATAAAGAAATGATACATTTAAATATTTATATTTGCAGAATTAATATATTATTCAACTTCTGTTTGAAATAAGATTTTAAATTGCACATTATATCTTTCAAATAGAAGACATTTTATAATTATGCATACATATTTTTAATTATTTTTAAAAACATATATTAATTCAAAAAAAACTTTATCAACTTCATAAAGATAAAATTTGATTATAAAACATATCAAAATGTCATTCAATATGAGGAATCGTAAAAAATATATATTAACATATCACTTTTAAACTCGAAAGGTAATATGTCTCCTTAATTTCCATTATCAATTTTATATATTTTCAAACATACAAAACATCACAATAGAATATGTCTTAAAGATAAATCATAATTGTAAAACATATAAAAATTTCAATTCAATATGAGAAAACGTAAAAAACTATATTAAAATGTCACTTTTAAACTCGAAAGGCAATATATCCCCTTAATTTCCTTTATCAAATTTATATATTTCATGAGCAAAGTTAAAATGTCCGAGTTTAAATGTCCTCTTAATTTTTATTATCAACTTTATATATTTCATGAGCATACTTTGTTTCAAATACAACACATCACAAAAGAATATGTCTTAAAGATATATCTTAGTTGTAAAACATCAAAATTTCATTTCAATATGAGAAAACGTAAAAAGGACATTAAAATGTCACTTTTAAATTCGAATGACAATATAACATCTTAATTTTCATTATCAATTTTATATATTTTATGAGAATATTTTATTTCATATAGAACACATCACAATAGAATACGTCTTAAAGATAAGTCTTAATTGTAAAAACTTATCAAAATTTCATTTTAATAGTAAAATACTATTATATGTATAGACTAAAAAATTTTAATAGTAAAAAACTATATTAAAATGACACTTTTAAACTCGAAAGGTAATATATCCATTCCTAAAGGTAATATATCCCCATAATATGTCCCCCCCCTATATTTCCGTTATCAACTTTATATATTTCAAAAGCATACTTTGTTTCATATGCAACACATCACAAAAAATAAATCTTAATTGTAAAACATATCAAAATTTCATTTCAATATGAGAAAACCTAAAAACTATATTAAAATGTCACTTTTAAACTCGAAAGGTAATACGTCCCCTTAATTCCCCTTATCATCTTTATATATTTCATGATCATACTTTGTTTCAAATACTACACTTCACAATAGAATATGACGTATTTAAACAAGCATAGCAATTAATGCAATTGCTTGGAGCATCCTCTCCACATGAATTATACATCGTTTAAGAATCACAATTCCAGATAGTTATCTCGAAAATTTGAATTACACTACGCTTTGTATAATTGCTTGAAATATTTTAGAAGACAAGTCTCTGACTTTCGCCACGTTTAACTTATTTACATAATTCAACCATTCGAAGAATAGATGAATATGAATTATTTTCGTTTGAGACGACGAAGATAGGTCAACAAATCACATTTCATAGTCATGAAGCATAATGTTTTCCTTTGTATTAAACATGCTTAGATAATTATTGAATAATTATTAAATTCACACTGTTAAGCGTAAGGTTTGTGCAGTGACAATGTTTTTGAAAGAAAATGTAAATTAAAGTTTGAGTATGCAGCAAGTGCTAAATTTTTAAAACACATATAGTCATAATGTGTTTCAATCTATTTAATACTTTAATTATCGTAAGCATTTAAAATGTTAGACATTTAATGTATTAGAATGTTTTTCTTTTAATAAACAAAGATTCTATATTGCATTTGAATAGATGCACATTAAATTGCCAAGAATATTTAATTATACTTGTGTACGAAATTTATTCTAAAAATTGTTATAACAGTGGTAGCTCATTGTTTTGTATTTATTAAAATGCTTTCAGAAAATAAATAAAAACTGCATCAATTTATTTTTTATATATGCCACCTTTATATATTTCATAAGCATACTTTTTTTTTATATACCACATATCACAATAGAATACGTCTTAAAGATATATCTTAAATATCTTAAAAACATATCAAAATTTCATTTTAATATGAGAAAATGTAAAAAAAAAAAAAAAAACATTAAAATGTCACTCTGAAACTCGGAAGATAATATGTCCCCTTAATTTCCATTATCAACTTTATATATTTCATGAGCATACTTTGTTTCATAGAACACATCACACTAGGATACATCTTCTTACATATCACAGTAAGATAAATTTTAATTTAAAAGCATATCAAAATTTCATTCCAATTCCAGAAATAATACAATGTCATTTTTAAATGTATAATGTTATATGTCATGTAAATATATAATTATATATATATATAAAAGTGACATATGTCACTTTAAATTTAATGTTCTTGTATATTAAAATGTCACTTTTAATATAGTTCTTGTAACCCCCAATTTCCATATATTTAATATAGTTGTTTTATCCCCTTTAATTTCCATGATCAACTTTATATATTTCATAAGCATACTTTGTAATGACACATCACAATAGAATGCATCATAAAGATGAATCTTAGTTGTGAAACATATTAAAATTTCATTACAATGAGAGAAATAGTAAAAAACTCTACTAAAATGTCACATTTAAAACTCTCGAAATGTAATATGTACCTTTAATTTCCATTATCAACTTTATATATTTCATGAGCATACTTTGTTTTAAATAACACATCACAATAGAATACATCTTATTTAAACAAGCATAACAATTAATGCAAGTTAATGCAATTGCTAGGAGCATCCTCTGCACATGAATTATACATCGTTTAAGAATCACAATTCCAGATCGATCGTTATCTCGAAAATTTAAATTGCAATCACACTCTTGTATGTTTACTTGAAATATTTTTGGAAGACAAGCCCCTAACTTTTCCTTACGTTTAACTTATTTACATAATCCAACCATTCGAAGAATAGAGGAATTTGAATTATTTCCGCTATGTGAGATAAAAAAGATAGGTCAACAAATCACGTTTCATAGTTACTAAGCATACTGTTTCCGTTGTATTAAGTATGCTTAGATAATTATTAAATAATTATTAAATTTAAATTGTTAAGCGTGAGATTTTGTGCAGTGACAATGTTTTTTGAAAAATGTAAATTACTATTTGAGTATTCACTACGTGCTAAATTTGTAAAACATATATAGACATAATGTATTTGAATCTATTTCATGCTTTAATTATCGTAAGCATTTAAAATGTTAGACGTTAAATGGATTTCGAATGGTTTTTTTTTAATAAATAAAGATTCCGTATTGCATTTGAATAGATGTTCATTAAATTGCCAGGAATAATTAATTATATTTGAATGTTAAATTTATACATCAATACAACAGTTGAAAATTGTTACAACAGTGGTAGCTTATTGTTTTGTATTCATTAAAATACTTTCAGAAAATAAGTAAAAAATGCATACATTTATTTTATATTTTTAAACATTATAATATTAATGTGGGGATAGTTTTGTAAATCTGAGGTTTTTGAAAATGCATTTCAAAATAAAAGGATCAGACAAAAAGTCAGTTTTCACAAAAGGATATCAACAACTTGTTTTAAAAAGCCTTTTTGTTGCATTACAAAGTTACTTTTAATATAGTAGTTGTATCCCCATAATTTCCATTATCAGCATTATATATTTCTTTAGCATAATTTTTCATATAGAACACATCACAATAGGATACGTCTTAAAGATCAATCTTATTTGTAAAACATATAAAAATTTCATTCCAATGTGAGAAATATTAAAAGCCTATATTAAAATGCCACTTTTAAACTCGAAAAGAAATATGTCCCCTTAATTTCCATTATTAACTTTATATATTTCGTAAGCCTATTTTGTTTCAAATATAACGCATCACAATAGAATACATCCTGTTTAAACAAGCATAACAATTAATGCAAATTAATGCAATTGCTAGGAGCATCCTCTCCACATGAATTATACATCGTTTAAGAATCACAATTCCAGATCGTTATCTCGAAAATTTGAATTACACTACGCTTTGTATATTTGCTTGAAATATTTGGAAGACAAGTTCTGACTTTTCGCCACGTTTAACTTATTTACATAATTCAACCATTCGAAGAATAGATGAATATGAATGATTTCCGTTTGAGTTGACAAAGATAGGACAACAAATCACGTTTCAGCGTTACGAAGCATAATGTTTTCCTTTGTATTAAACTTGCTTTGATAATTATTGAATAATTATTAAATTCAAACTGTTAGGCGTAAGGTTTGTGCAGTGACAATGTTTTTGAAAAAAATGTAAATTAAAGTTTGAGTATGCAGTAACTGTTAAATTTTTAAAACACATATAGTCATAATGTATTTAATACTTTAATTATCGTAAGCATTTAAAATGTTAGACATTAAAAGTATGTTTTTTTTAATAAACAAAGATTCTCGATTGTAGTTGAATATGTGTTAATTGAATTGCCAGGAATAATTAATTATACTTGAATGCGAAATTTATTCTGAAAATTGTTACACCAGTGGTGGCTTATTGTTTTATATTCATTAAAATGCTTTCAGAAAATAAATAAAAACTGCATCCATTTATTTTTTATATATATATGCATCCTTTATATATTTCTTAAGCATACCTTGTTTTATATACAACACATCACAATAGAATACGTCTTACAGATAAATCTTTTAATTTTAAATCATATGAAAATTATATTTCAATATGAGAAAACGTCAGAAACTATATTAAAATTTCATTTTTAAACTCCAGAGGTAATATATCTCCTTAATTTCCATTATGTTAAGGCAATATGTCTAAATAGTTTCCATTATCAACTTTATATATTCCATGAGCATACTTTTGTTTCAAATACAAATATTAATTGTAGAACCTTTCAAAATTTCATTTCAATGTGAGAAATAGTAAAAACCCATATTAAATTGTCTCTTTAAACTCGAAAGTAATATGTTCCTTAATTTCCATGATCAACTTGATATTTCATGAGCGTACTTTGTTTCAAATACAACACATCACAATAGAAAACGTCTTATTTAAACAAGCATAACAGTTAATGCAAGTTAATGCAATTGCTAGAGCATCATCTCCACATGAATTATATATCGTTTAAGAATCGCAATTCCAAGATCGTTATCTCGAAAATGTGAATTACACTACGCTTTGTATATTTGCTTGAAATATTTGGAAGACAAGGCTCTAACTTTCGCCAAGCTTAACTTATTTACATAATTCAACCATTCGAAGAATAGATGAATATGAATTATTTCCCTATGAGGTGGCAAAGATAGGTCAACAAATCACGTTTCATAGTTACGAAGCGTAATATTTTCCTTTGTATTAAGCATGCTTAGATAAATATCGAATAATTATTAAATTCAAACTCTTAAACGTAAGGATTGTATAGTGACAATATTTTTGAAAAAAATGTAAATTAAAGTTTGAGTATGCAGTAACTGTTAACTTTTTAAAACACACATAGTTATAATGTATTTGAATCTATTTAACACATTAATTAACGTAATAATTTAAAATGTTAGACATTAATCGTGTCAGAATGTATTTTTCTTTTAATAAACAAAGATTATCTATTGCATTTGAATAGATGTTCATTAAATTGCCAGTAATAATTAATTATACTTAGTCTGAAAATTGTTACAACAGTGGTAGCTTATTGCTTTATATTCATTAAAATGCTTTCAGAAAATAAATAAAAACTGCATGAATTTATTTTACATTTCTAAAAATTATAATATTAATGTGTGAGTAGCTTTGCGAATCTGAGGCTTTCAAAATACATTTCAAAATAAAAGGAACTGTCTAAAGCCAGTTTTTACAAAAGCATACAGAAAATTTGTTATAAAGAATCTTTGCTGCATTACAATAGTTTGAATGAAAATTTTGAAATTTAGAAAGGAATATTTGTGACTAATTAGAAGGGCATAAAAACTCATAAATTGTTGACATCTTTATAATGGTGAAAACCACTTTCGGTGTATTATAGTAGTCCTCTAGAAAGTTCTATGTGTTATTGTTGATTTGATTTATGGCAACTTACATGAAAAAATGTTTCACATCTTTTAAATGGGAAGGGTTTGAAAATGGGATTAAATTTATCTTCTTAAATGTAATATATTTATAAAGTTAGCTAAGTATACTATTTTTGACAATATTTTAATCAAATTTGTTAAGTTCGCCACCATTTTTGGACACAATGTTAAACCGTTCTTTCTACTGACGAATGTTTTCTGTAAGCTTCCATAAGAATTCGATGTAATTTAGGCTCACTTTTCTCAAGAAATGTAAAACTTCCCACGAGTAATCTTTTTTTCCTTACTTGACATGTTCAAAGCTAAGCAATTATTTCATTCACATTTCATTAAAATGACAGATAAAAATATTAAAGCTTAAGGACAGTGACAAGAAGTAATTCATCTAGTAATAATACTAGTTACGCCGCCTTTAGAAAATATCATCATAATACATAATATATACAGAAAAAATTTACCAACGGATTTTTGATATTTGAAGAGCATTTTCATGTGTTATACATACACAAAATTAAAAAAAAAAAGCGAGAAATTCTCAATCAGCTTCAAAACTTCCCATTTGCCCCCTTGTGACCACATAAATTGCACTAAATCAACTTAACAGTTTTAAAAGCAATTGAAATGAGGGACATTATGATTCCATATGAATTTGATGAACCACTCTAAAATAATTAAAGATATTATATATCTGCGATATCACATCAAATGCTGATGATAGGGACAGAAAATTCCTGTTTCAGTTTTTATTCCTTCAAGTGAAAACGAGACGCTCTTTGAATAACATGTATTGAAGTTCTCAAATACCAGGGATTTTACCACAAAACAAAATGTTTCTTAAAATTCTTGTAGGAGAACATTTTCTTCGTCCATTTCGAATCCCCCAGTCAATAAAAAAAGCGGCACAACAACTGTTCGAAAAGAGAAAAAGGCCCCAGAAATAGATTGTCCCGCAAGAATGTTCGATGTGTTCTCGAGCGTAGCTTCTCAAAGACTCCACTTAAACCTCTTATATCGCTCTGCTGATGATTCAAAGGGCATAAAGAGTTGAATGACTGCACATGATTGTAGACAAAGAAACACGCCGAGGTTTAGGCTTTCTATTCAAGTCTTAGGCAGAAACAATTTTTTTTTTTTCTCTACTCAAATCTCTATTTCCTTTTTGCTGAATAGGACAGAAAATAAACAGAAAATATTTTCTTTTTTAAATGAAGAGCTTAAAATAAGAATTAATGCCTGGTCCTGATATGACAATTTGTTTAATGTTGATTCAATTAAAGTGTCACATATTTGCATGTCGTAAAGAAAACACTCAACTATCGATTCGATATTTCGTGACAAATCATCACTAATTATATACGATTATCATAGCGGGGTAGTAATTAACCCTATAAATGGGAATCGAACCATCACTTTCACTCAAGGCCATACAAGAACCACCTAATTTGTATGCCCTATTATTAGGCACGAGTCGGATTTGGACATTAAAATGTACAAAATTGTAAATCAAATGTAGGAAATTATTATGAATGCTCTCATGACAATATACTTAGTATTATAAATGCTCTTATGGCAATGTACTTTAGTATTAAAAATGCTCTACTGATATGTTACTTAGAATTTAATTATAGGGCCTGAATGGCCGAGTAGCTAGCGCTCTAGCGCTCGGTACCACAGGTTTCGGGTTCGAGTCCCGGCGGTGCCATGGATGTTGTAGTGGTTCGAATCCACTTTTTAAACCGTAGGTCCCGGTCGAATATGATCGTAGAGCGTTGCGGGGACATTGTTACTCCGCATCCGTGGCTTATCTTCAAGTTACACGCGCCCCTGGGTAGCGCAAAAGTAAGTAACGTTTTGTGCAGAGCTTGCCTTAAGGCATCCAAGACCAAGTGTCTAAGTGTTTGCCATCTGCATTAGAAGGAAAAAAAAAATTAATTATTTCTTTGATGAATAGCAAAATTTAAAATCTCTGATGTGTAAATAAAAATATACCACCTTAACTTGTATCTAGTCAGCTTGGATGAAGAGCAATTTGTTTTATACATATATAAAGTTTTTTTTTTCTTAATTCAAAGTTTAAAAAGAATCTATGATATAAATTTCCTTAATAAGAATTTTATTTAACTCAGTGAATTGTAGGAAACCTGGCATGTATGGCTCTCAAAGACTATACCACTAAAACCTCTTATATCGCTCTGTTGATGATTCAAAGGACATAAAGAGTTGGAATGACTGCACATGATCGTAGACAAACACGCCCAGGTTTAGATCACGCCAATCTTATACAGAAACAATTTTTTTTCTCAACTCGATCCTCTATTTCCTTATTACCTTTCTTTAAAAACAGAAAATATTTTTCTTTTTTTAACTGAAGAGCTTAAAACAAGAATTAATCACTGATCCGGATACGGCAACTTGTTTTATGTTGATTTAATTAAAGTGTTTAAATATATGAATGCTTTAAAGAAAAAAAAACAATTATCGATTCAATATTGCCTCCCAAATCATCCGCAAATATATATGATTATCATAGCAACGATAGTAATTAACGTTACAAATGGGAATAGAACCATCATTTTCTTGAATGCCTAAATCAAAATCATAAATAAAGTAGGAAAGTATTATAAATGCTCCTTGACTATAATTTAAAAGACTACTTATTACATCACTATTACTTAAGATTTAATTATTTCTTAATGAATAGCACAATTTAAAGTAGTCTCTGATGGTAAAAGAAAATAAACAAATTAAAACTAAACTAAATCATTATCGCATGAGTCGGATATGGACATTAAAATGTAATAAAATTGTAAATAAAATATAGGAAAGTATTATAAATGATCTTATGAGAATAATATAAATGATTTTTAATTACATCGCTATGGCTTAGAATTTAGATATTTCTTGGATGAAGAGCAAAATTTAAATTAATCTGTGATAATAAAAAAAAATACATACACTGAAGTGACAAAAGTCATGGGATAGCAATATGCAAATTTTCAGATGGCAGTAGCATCGCGTAGAACAGGTATAAATGCGCAGTGCTTTCGCAGAGCTTTCATTTCTGTTCAAGTTATTCATGTGAAGAGGTTTTGACGTGATGATGACCGCACGACGGGAATTAACAGACTTTGAACGCGGAATGTTAGTTGCAGCTAGACGCATGGGTCATGCCATTTCGGAAATCGTTAGGGAATTCGACATTCCCAGATCCACTGTGTCAAGAGTGTGCCGAGAGTATGAAAATTTCAGGCATAACATCCCACCATGGACAGCGCAGTGGTCGACCGCCTGCACTTAACGACCGAGACCGGCGACGTCTGCAAAGAGTCGTAAATTCTAACAGACAAGCAACACTGCGTCAAATAACCGCAGAAATCAATGTGGGACGTACAAGGGACTTGTCTGTTAGAACTGTGCGGAGAAATTTGGCTTTCTTGGGCTATTCCAGCAGAAGACCGACTCGAGTGCCTTTACTGACAGAACGACATCGCTTGCAGCGACTTTTTGGGCACGTGAGCATATCGGTTGGTCCCTAGATGAATGGAAAACCTTGGCCTGGTCCGATGAGTCACGATTTCAGTTGGTAAGAGCTGATGGTAGGGTTCCAGTGTGGCGCAGACCCCACGAAGCCATGGACCCAAACTGTCAGCAAGGCACTGTTCAAGCTGGTGGTGGCTCCGTAATGGTGTGGGCTGTTTTTTCATGGCATGGACTTGGTCCTCTGGTGCGACTGGACCGAACATTGACTGGAAGTGCTTATGTTCAGCTGCTTGGAGATCACTTGCAGCCATTCATGGACTTCATGTACCCAAACAACGATGGGATTTTTATGGATGACAATGCGGCATGTCACCGGGCCACAACTGTTTGCGATTGGTTTGAAGAACATTATGGACAATTCCAACGAATGATCTGGTCACCTAGATCGCCCGACATGAATCCCATCGAGCATTTATGGGACATCATCGAGAGGTCTGTTCGTGCCCAAAATCCTGCACCATCAACGCTTTCACAATTATGGACGTCTATCGAGACAGCATGGCTCAATATTCCTGCAGAAGACTTACAACGACTTGTTGAGTCCATGCCACATCGAGTTGCTGCACTTCGCCGGGCGAAAGGAGGGCCGACACGATATTAAGAGGTATCCCATGACTTTTGTCACTTCAGTGTATGTACAACTTTAACCTGCATCTAGCCAGATAGCTCTAGCTTGGATGAAGAAGAATTTGTTTTATAAATATATATCGTTTATTTTAATTCAAAGTTCAAAAACATTATACGATATAAACTTCAAAATAATTAATAAAAATCCATAATATAATATAAAATCCATCATAATAATTTTAATTTACTCAGTGAATTGCAGAAAATCATAAACTTGGTGAATGCATGGATTAAATTCACATTTTGCCGTTGCAAGAAAATCTTCTATCATTAAGTTATAATTTATTTTTCATTAAATTATTGATTTTTAATTTTTTTTTTCATTTATAAAAGCGATTAAGAATCATACCTTAGAAACTGTAAGGAAGTAAAGATTGAAAAACTGACAACAGTGATACAAATATTTTATATATTTTTTGTTGGATTTCTAAGAGCAGTGTTCTAATTATATGTGATATAAACAACCAACCGATTAATTGTAAGGAGAGGTCACTGTAAAAGCAGTAAAAACAAATATAATATATAGGCTCTTATTAAACTGCGTTGTCTATCAATAATGAGACTAAAGAGACAAAGAGGTGCTAATTCATTATCTATGGCAAATAAATTGTTTATGTCTTTCAATTTATTCTTCATTGGTTCTCACACCTCGACTCCTCGTTTCTCGATTTATCCTAATTTCGCCCTTGTCAAAAGCGTAGCAATTCATTTACTGATAAATGTATTAATAGATGTGATGTTTTTTTAATTGCATTGAAAGATTAAAAACCGGTTCCTTTTTGCACAGATTTTAATTTTTAGGTAAAAGGAAAAGTCACAGGATGCTAAATCAGGAAAATTTGGAGGAGGTTGCAGTGTTAAAAATCCATTCCCCCAAAAAAAAAAAAAACTGCTTCAAGGCTTCACAGGTGGCTTTAACATTTTACTGCAAGCGAGGTAAAATGTAAGTGTACATAATCACAATTAATGAAATTCGGGGAAAAGAGAGGTTCTATAGCGAAAAGTATGTTCAGCATACTCAGGCACGTTCAAGGTCATCGTTGCTGCACTTGCATTTTACTCTCGTTGTGTTTAAGGGGAGCTACAAAACCAAAAGATAGACCTCGTATGTAATTCATAATTCTCATTTAACACATATTTATTTAACCTCTATGTTCGATATTTTTTTCACATTTGAAATTTTAAAAAGGAGCATAAGTTACAAACGCTTTAAAAGGAGAAAAAAAAATTAAATAAATAAATTTTAATTTTGTATTAATTTATTTACAATAACATTTTTTTAACCATAGGTGGCAGTCGTGCCCCACTTATGAATGGAATAAAAAACCACCTTCATGACTGACGGTGAAGGGAGAACATCACCCCTGCAGAAAATTTTTAAGGCTACTTATCCTCATTTGCGTATTGTGTGCGAGAAAACCAAAAATTCCCACTCAGAAATAAAATTCCTTAAAATCGTTTTTATTAACTTTTAGATTCCTTACATTGGGCCTGATGGCCGAGTGACTAACGCTATGGCGCTCGGTGCCATAGGTTCCGGGTTCGCGTCATCGCGGTACCATGGATGTTTGCAGTGGTTCGAATCCACGTTACACCGTAGGTCCCAGTTTCATATGGCTATACAGCGTTTGGCGTAGGGCTGACAACCCTACCCGGAAAATAAACAAATATCTGGTCTCGAAATCTGCCAGTAGGCTTTGGTCCACCAGGGGGCTGTTGCGACATTGATATATATATATATATATATATATCCTGGTCTCATGTGTCTGTAGAGCGTTGGCACAATACTCGTTTTTGAATGCCTTGACTGAAATGGACGCCGCCATTATATTTGAACCTGTGCAGTCATGTATGTTAGTTACACATATTATCTTTTTCACTGGCGCAACAGCTTCATGATGGGTCAAATCCGTCTGTCTCCTGGCAGATTCCGTGATAGGAAATGTATTCTTTTTAAGGTATAGGGTTGGTAGCCCTACTCACAAAAATCATATTTGACATGTATCTTCTATTTAGAGTAGATTCCGAACCACTACAAACATCCATGGCACCCCCAAGATTCGAAACTGAAACCCCTGGCACGGCTAATCACTCGGCCATCATGTCATCCACATGTTATCACAGACCATAATTAGGATATTTTCCAATAGTAAGACGGTTTAAAACTAGTTTAGTAAGACGGTGTCTAGTATATTTTGCACAGATTTATGTGGCGATATTGTATTTCGTAACAATATCGATTCTTTGACAAATTTGTCTTCAATAACGAGTACAAGGTTTTACTATCCATATAAAAATACAAGTTTGTGAATGGTGGTGCCTTTTCTTCTCTTAGGAAATCCGGCCATCCAGATGCATTCTACTTTCGATTTCTTCTACCATTCTGCCGGATAGTCGATGATGATCGCAGTCATTTCCTGATCACGTGAGTAGTCGTAATGACGAAGAAGCACAAATAAATTTTCGCATCAAGTGAGAAGATGAAGCAGAAGAGTGTACTTACAGATCAGCAAGAGTACAGCACTCGGATTTAGGGTTGGAGAGTGAACCAACTCTAAATGATTATTACAGCAATCAACGTTCTGCTCATACTTGCCAAGTAGAAATAAAATGAAGGTACCGTGTCTTTGTCATATAATTTTAATTCTCACTGTGACAAAATATAGATTGTATTTATTTTAAGATTAATTGAGTGTATGAAAAGATTTATTATATTGAATAAGATTACTTAAAAACGTTTTTCTAAACTTCTTAGACTCTGGCAATTGGTATCACAGGTATCGGATTCAAATCTCGGCGTAGCCCATGGGTGTTTGTAGTGGTTCGGAATCCACTTTAAACCGTATATTCCGGTCCTAATAGGACCGTAGAGCGTTGCGGGGGCATTGTTACTCCGCGTCCGTGGCTTATCTTCAAGTTACACGCGCCCTCTGGGTAGTGCAAAGTGAGTAACGTCGGTGCAGCCCTTATGTCATAAAAGATCACGGTCTATATTGCCAGCTGCATTAGAATGAAAAAAAAAAAAATTCTTAGATTCCTTGTATTGGGGTCTGATGACCGAGGGACTAGCACTCTGGCACTCGGTACCGCAGGCCTCCAGTTCGTGCTCCGGATGTATCAAGAAAGTTTCTATACATGCGTAATCAACTTTAAACCGTAAATCCCAGTCTCATAAGGCTGTTGGGCGTAGGGATGACAATCCTACCCCGTAGAAAGAAAACATCTGTCGTCTTGAAATCTGCCAGACGGCCTTGGCAGTTGTTCCAATGAAGAAGATGATGAGATTTCTTATATTGAATTTGTATAGGTATTTATAATTAAGCACTTTTCAGTCTATAAATTTATTCTGGGACCTGATGGCCGATTAGCTAGTGCTCTGGCACTGGGTACCACAGGTATCGGGTTCGAATCCCGGCGATGCCATGGATGTTTGTAGGGGTTCCGAATCCACTTTAAGCAATAGGTCCCCGTCTCATATGACCGTAGAGCGTCATAGAGACCAATCAGACGTCTCACCCACAACATTCCCACACTGTAAAGGGGCAACTCAGCTCTAGGAACAGTAATGTGGTGTGGTGTAGTTGTAGTATACATGTATCTTGTGTATCCCTATCTTAGACATGACAGGTATACACATGTTACATGACAGGTATACATGACATCGGCAGTTTGGCTTAGAACCGAGCTTCCTTAGTTCGAAGGCCGTAAACCTTATTGACCAGCTTTATTTCCCTTGATAAACTTTAATAATTAAATAGAAACATAATTCATGAAAATATTAAAAAAAATCTAATAAATTAGAAATTAAACAGGCACTTATTATGGAACAAATACTATAGTAAGTTACAAGATGTGTGTATTCTCACTCTATTACAGATATCAATTTGGAACTGACAATGTACAAGCACGTACGCCAGCACAAGAGTAGAACAATGTATTCAAAATTCAGTAGTGGACAGTGGCCATTCTGATGATTGAATCTCAATAATCAATCTTTGGGCATTTGCATTTTGCCCTTGCAATCCGTATGCATTCGGTAGAGACGAATTTAATTGAATTCCACTGAAACAGGACTGTTTCGTACTACAAGTACTAAATAATTTATGTCTCTCTCTATCTTGTCAATTTCCAGCAGACTGGATTAATCCCACCTTCTTAACACTACGGATTGGAATTGAGAAAATCAAACTTTAATAAGCAATGTTTCCAATTTGAATATAAATCGCATATGTCATTTGATTTCAAATTTTATTTTGATTTGCTGTCATAGTTACGAGTACAGTTTCTACTCTAATTAAAAGTCTATATAATAATACTCGAAAGTCAAAATATGAATAGAGATATACTTCCGTAATTACAAATTTGAAGCTCTATATACTTAAATATTTGTATGCTTATATTAAACTAACTGTACAAGACGTGTACACGCAAACATATGTATACATAATATATATATATATATATATATATATATATATATATATATATATATATATATATATATATATATATATATATATACAATACATATATATATGCCTGTTATTTTGTATGAGTGCTAAAGAAAATACTTTTAATTTAATAAATTTCCATTAAAGTTTATTTTACGATAAACGATTTTAATGAAGAAATACTATTGTAGATTACAAAAAAAAATTAAAATTAACATAATAATGAGCTGATAATTTGTAAATTAGGTTTTCAATCCGTAAGCAGAACCAAAATTGGTAGAAAAATCTGTAATCTGAACATCCAATCAATTCAATCAATATATCAATCACAGGGGCCTGAATGGCCGAGTGGCTGGCACTCTGGCGTTCGGTACCACAGGTTTTCGGGTTCGAGTCCCGGCGGAGCCATGGATGTTTGTAGCTGTTCGGAATCCACTTTAAACCGTAGGTCCCGGTCCTAATAGGATCGTAGAGCGTTGCGGGGGCATTGTTACTCCGTGGCTTATCTTCAAGTTACACGCGCCCCCTGGGTAATGCAAAATGAGTACGTCTGTGCAGCGCTTGCCTTAAGGCATCCAAGACCAAGCTGTATAAGTGTTTGCCAGAGGCATTGGAAAAAAAAAATATATCAATCACAACAAAAGAAAGAACGGCAGAAGATGTCATTGATTATTTGTTAGGGGTGCTAGTAAGACGTAAGGATCTTGAATATGATACGCGCTACTAGTTAAATTATGCAATATTGTAATAAGCTGCCCCGTGGAAATCCAGCCTAACGGAAAGATACTAAAACCTGCAGATTTATCGTGCCCATTTCCTTCATGAACATGAAAGATTTCGATTCACAATCATTATATTTACCAAATTGTGTCTGATTAAAATACTCTTGCAATCCTTTATATATATTTATAAGGACCTGATGGTCGAATGGCTAGAACTACGGCGCTCGATACCACACGTTTCGGGTTCGAGTTCAGGCGGTGCCATGAATATTTGTCGTGGTTCGGAATTCACTTTAAAACGTAGGTTCCGATCTAATATCATAGTAGAGCGTTGTGGAGGTACGCGCGTACGTAGCATTTCTTCAAGCTACACGTACCCACTGGATAGTGCTAAATGAGTAACAACGTTTATCGGTGCAGTCCCACACGACGAGCTCTCTTCAAGGCTAGTTGTATTGGGCTGCTCACTGGGAAATGGTCAATACAGCCCAGTCCTCGCCGTAATTAATATATATGTATATTACATACATATATATATATATATATATATATACATACACTCAAGAGCCAAAACATTATAACCCCCCTTACATTTTGCAATGAACTCGCCTGGATGACGTGGAAGGCTCGTGATCAGGTGGAAGTGGTATTTAACTGCTGCTGGAGAGTCTGAAGAATCATTCTTTCACTTAATTCTGTGTGTGATGGGAAAGGCTGCGGATCTAAGCGACTTTGATAGAGGAAGATTGTAATGGCTCGAAGGCTCGGAACAAGTATTCCCGAAACTACACGACTCGTGGGTTGTTCGCGATCTACAGTTGTTAGTACTTATGCAAAGTCGATGAATGACGGTGAAACCAGCAGTAGACGACATGTTGTTGGACGTCCACACGCTATCAAAGAAAAGGTCGTCGGAGACTGTCTCGAATGGTGAAGCAAAACCGGAGCCAGACAGTATCTCAGCTGACAGCCCAATACAATGTAGGGCCAAGTAGAATAGTATCGGAACACACTGTTCAGCGCGACACTGTTGGATATGGGGCTACGCAGCAAACGTCCCACTCGTGTGCCTTTGTTGACCAAGCGTCATCGCCAACTGCGCCTGCGCTGGGTCCGGGAACATCGTGACTGGTCCATGGAAAGAAAATATGATTTAATATTTATTGTGCCTTTTTTCTATTTTCCGTAACTTAAAATCTTAATTATTAAAATATTTTGTTATTTAAATACCTTGAAATTACCTTTCTTCCCTAATTCACCAAGTTTGAATCTATAGATTTGGCTGACTGTTAATTTTACACGCAATAGCTTGTCAGACTATGTACTAATTATTTAATTTTTTTTTCTGTGTTGTTACAAAGTGTGCCGATATCTTTTCTATCACATTGCTCGGACGAACGCATATCAGTCTCAATTCTTTGAATTAATGGAATTCCTTTGTGCTGTGCATTTCCATATTTCCTCCAAAGAAGCAGCATGTCGTTAGACTGGGAGAGAAATGAATAAATAAGAGAAACTCCTCGGGGAGACGTTGAAGTTGCTGTATTTGCATAATTTAATCAAAGAATGCTTGAAGTTACACTTTCCGTTATCTTACGAGAGGTACCCTTAAAAAATGCATCGGCTTGATCAAAAGCAGCTACCCCTTTAACTGCAGAGCAAAAGTAACTGATAAAAGAAGTTCTCTTTTTTTTTTACCTTACTCGCTAAATTGAAATTGATTATGTTCAATAGGAGAAAAGGTTCCTCTAGATTGAATTTTTAATGATCTTTTGCTTCCAAAGAATCTGTTTCTTCGAAAATTTTGTTTTTGTTGTTTCCGAATTTAAAGATGTTATCGCTGTTCGTAAAATCTTTTGCTTAAGGGAAGTACACGAATTCAAATCATGCGAATAAAAGTTTACTTTTATTTAAAAGTTTCGCATAGTTTAAAATAAAAGTCAATGTACAACGGATTTCTTTAATATTATATTTGTAACTAAAGTTTCATTCAAGGGGGTCTATATGTTACAATGATGTTTTTTTAAGAAATATTCGTGATGCACTGATTTGCTCTTCAAAAATGTTTTCATTAAATTGTTGTTAAAGAACTAGATATGATTTATGGAAAGTGTGTAGAGTTTCAGGACTAAGAATGTTTTGTTCTACACCAGCACTATTGAATCGGAAGATTCAATACTTATGCTGTGGTTAGACGTAATAAAAACCAATAGGTTGGAAACTATTTGACCGCAAAAAGATAGATAGGGTTCCAAATTTCCATATTCCACTCTTGAGGATGTTCCTTGGGACTATTTAAACTTATCTATTGTACATCTTAAATTAATAGTTATAATTATTTTGGTGTCGACTAAAATGACCTTCAAAATGGTTTATTTTTCTTAGATTCGCGAGCAGCATACTCGTTATAATGTATTCTACACCAAGGGGTTTAGTATCTCATAAAGAATTTTTCAAAAATTTTAAGATTTTCTTAATGTTATATCATAAAATAAAAATTTTTTTGAATATGTCAAATATGTTATTGATTTTGTTATCACTTCAATTGGTTTTTCCATTTCATTTGGGTCATTTATCTGCTGTGACCAGGTAATACTTTCTACAGAAATTGTATTCATTCAAACTATTACTGTTTCCTTCTGGAAAACTCTTGGCATTAATTAATTTAACAATTTGTTTTTTTTGTCAATTATGTTATGAATTTGGAAATATTTTTACATATCATAATGACTTAAAAATGAGTATTTCTAATTTATATTTCACAATTTAATTCCATTCTTACAATCCATTAATTGTTTTTTTCCAAACAAAGAAATTAATTATAAAATAAATATTGTATTCTTTACTTGCATACAGTTCTTTATAATAATTTAGCTTTTCGGCGATTAAGTTTAGATAAAAACATATTTCTTATTTAATTATTTATCGCTTTCCTTGTTTCAACATCAATTTTTAAGATGTAGTTATTGTATTTTACAATAAAAAATAAAGGAAATTTAAAGGTAATTGTTAAAAGGCAAAGCTAAAATATAGAATCACATCCCAAGTTCAGAGTGGCATTTTAAAATTAGAATTTGGCAAAGAAATAATTTAAATTAAATAAAATTTAAATAATTTAATTTTAATTAAGGACTAAGATGTTGCTAAACAGTCCTGTGAATAAGAAGTTGGGCTTCCAAATTTAAAAATAGATCTGAATACGATAATCAATGTCGAACCAAAAGTAGCAGTACATATGCTGGATATGATCACCATAAATCCGTAAGTCAAATTTTTTTTATTGTAGGCTCGTGAAGCAGACAACTTTAAGAAAGTTTGTTTTAAATTGAGATGGCAAAATGGAACTTCAGTGTAGTGAACTATTCTGCAACTTCGATGATTTCTAAGTTACCATAAAGGTGGTGTTTAAAAGGAAGATTACTTCCAGATTAAGTACAGGCTTTTCGAAAACCACCTTAAGTTGATAAACTATTTTTATCATACCTATCAATAAATTCATGCATTGAAACGATATGATAAAGCATGCACTATCTCCTTTAACTGAGTAAGCAACACTTCAGAACTCACTTATTACATGTGCAGCCTAAATCTGAACGTTTTGTAACGTGTTTTAAATGTATTTTTAGCATAGAAGTAATTATCATCTTTATTTGTGAATTTAAACAAAACTATATCATGTTCACCAATAAAAAGAATAGTTTCTAGCTAAACAAGCTCTTTCTTCTTTAATTGAGTAAGCAACACTTAAGATCTCATTTTATTACATGTACCATCTGAATCAGAATTTGCAACGTGTTTTAAATGCATTATTAGCACATAGCCAGTTATCAACTTTATTCGTCAATTTAAAACAAAACTATGTCATTTTCATCAATGAAAAAAGTTCCTAGCTAAAAAAACATCAAACTCTATATGTACTTATTGGAATAAATACATAAAGAGTTTAGAGCGTTTCAACAATATTTTGAAAAGATTCAAAACAGGTTCAAAGACAGTGGCAGGAACCTAAAAAAAGAAAAAAATTTAAATTCTATAAGACCCGGGAATTTTAAATTGAAAATTGGCCTACTTTTTGGAACAGTAATATCTGCAATCTGAAATCAAAAGTTGTAACGTGTTTTAAATGCATTATTAGCACAGAACCAATCATCATCATTAATTGAGAATTTAAACAAAAATTGTGCAATGTTCATCTTCTGTTCCTAGCTAAACATCCACTTTCTCCTTTAACTGAGTAAGCAACTTATAATTATTACATATACATCCTGAATCAAAAGTAACGTGTTTTAAATATATTATTAGCACAGAACCAATCATTATCTTTAAATTAAATAAAAAAAAAATAGTTGCTAAACATAACTCGTTACTTATTGGAATAAGTATCTTCTGTTCGTGTATGGCTTATATTAATGTTAGTTCAATTAGTTGAATCATTATAATTAAGTATATTTAATTACATGTTAGCCTCTCGGAAATGTAATGCCTGCATTAATGTGTTTTAAATTCTCGTTTCGACTCTAATCACACTATTCGCTCTCCAACATTTGTCTGCCCAAGTTCTGATTTAATGACTTTCCGTAGTTAGGTTTGCAGCTTCCAAATCATTCGAGACATGGATTACCAAAGCATAGTAGCTACTGGTACCAGTGTGTTGTCATTTTACAGCAAACGGTATAGAATGGGATGTACAGCTAGGCAGTGACAGTCTAAACATGAATGAATGTATAATGAATGTTTGTTTTTGTGTAGAAATTGCAGTCTTGTGGAGATGTATGTAAAATTGAGATTACCTCATGTTAAGCTGAGATTGTACATTGCTTAAAAATAATATAGATCTTCTCTCATATAATATGTCTCGAGAAAGTCCTTAATTCATGAAATTCAGTAAATTTAAAATGATTATAAATGTAATAGTTTCTAAACTAAAATAGTTTCTAGCTAAACATGAATGTTTGTTTTATAAATAATTGAATGAATATATAATGAATTTTTGTTTTTTATGTAGAAATTAAAGTCATGTGCAGCATACTTCATGTAAACTGAGATTACCAGCTTGCTTAAGAGTAATAGGGATGTTCTCTTCTAAAATATGTTTCGAGAAATTCCTTAATTAATCAACATATGTCAACATAAAATGATAATAAATGTATTAAAATAATAATAAATAAAGGGGTGAAATAATGTACATTTATTTTTACATTTTGTAAATGCGCATTTACTTTTTAAAATCATCCGAGACATGGATTAGCAAAGCATAGCTACTGGTAATACGTTTGTTGGTCATTTTACAGTAAACGTTACAAAATTTGATGTACAGCTAAACAATGACAGTCTATGAGTATAATAAATGTTTGGTTTTATGTAAAAAATTGCAGTCTTGTGGAGTATGACTCATGTTAAACTGAGATTGCAAATATTGCTTATGAGTAATAGTGATCTTCGCTACTAAAATATGTTTCGAAAAGTCCTTAATTCATCAACTAATATAAATTTAAAATCATTATAAATGAATAATAATGAATAAATAAAATATGAAATAATATATATTTACTTTTAAATTTTGTAAATGCACATTTACTTTTAAAATCATTCGAGACATGGAATAGCAAAGCATGGGTACTGGTATTACGTGTGTTGGTTATTTTACAGTAAACGTTATAGAATGGGATGTACAGCTAGACAATGACAGTCTATGAGTATAATAAATGTTTGGTTTTATGTAAAAATTGCTGTCATGTGGAGCATGCTTCATGTAAACTGAGATTCCCACATTGCCCTAGAATAATAGGATTATACTCTTGTAAAATATGTTTCAAGAATGTTTGAAGAGATTTTTTCAAGAATATTTTAAACTTTTAGAGATATAACGAGTAGACAGAAAGTTTTGAATAAACAAAGGGATAAATAATGAATTTCCATTATGCAATATTTTAAATTATGAGGTGAAGACTTAAATAATAGCAACCAGCTCTATTGAAACAAACTTCATCGAGATTATCTTTAATTCTACAAAGAATGAAAATTTTAAGGATACAATAAATAGACAAAAATAAGGAATAAATAAGTGGATTATTAATGAAAATGTTTATTTTTATGCAGTAGTTGGAATTATAAGGCTTTTAATTAGCACAATATTGAAATTACCTCATTACTAGAAAACAATAGATATCTTCTCCACTGAATTTGTTTATAGAATGTCTTGAACTCATCAACGCATGTAAACATTTCTTTTTAAATCCCAGGTCTTGACTTCAAGTTATTTGACTATATTTGCTGATGATTCAACATTACATAAGAAGTTCAGTATCAGTTTAATAATTAGTAACAAATATTATGTTAAATAGAGATTAAAAATGAGATAATACTTATTGTTATTAGTTAAGCAACAGAGAACTGGTGGCTAGCAGCTTGATTTATTCAGTCACTTGGCAAATTTTTTGTTCCATTTCGAAAAATGTTAGCATACTTAAAAAAAAAAAAAACATTTTCAGGAAGTAGAAATTATTTAAAAGAATGAAATAGATTGGTAAGAATTTCAATGTATGCTAAATATTAGTTATGCAACATAAAATTTAAATACATAGGTTTAAATACAATTATTTTTTCATGAACTACCAGTGATTCAAGTTAATGTTGGGAACATTACTTCCTCATCAATCTACTGAAGCTAACTGATTTATACTAATTTTAGCCCTCGAAATGTATTTTGTCCCCAAAAAAAACTGAATTAATCAATGACAAAATGTATTTCACAACGAAGTACAATTTTATTGTTGTTGCTTAACAATTTATGAAAAGTTCTTCAAGTACTAATAAGATAAGTAGAAAAAAATTAGGGCAAATCTAATAAAATCAGTAACTGAAAATATTTATAATTCAAAATAATCGTTGAACCCCTATTATCAATATCATAAGGGATTATATGTAGATACTGCTTGGATTTGGTCTATTTGAAGTTGGATGAGAGTTAATCTCTCAGTTCTCTGGAGGAAGGGGTTACAGTTTCGATTTTCCTTCTCATCAATATTGTTCTTAATAAGGTAGTTGGTAATTAACTTTAACTGTTTGGACATGGAAACTTTTCTCTTATTATGTTTCAAAGTGATACCCAAATTAGAAGACAAAACTGATAGAAAATCTGGTTGATAGATAAGAAAACCAGGTTGCTAATCACAAAACTGCTCCAAGAGCTTAGATTGAAAGCAAAAATGTTATATTGGTGCAATTCATTTGGAAGCAAGCCTGTTCTAAGTTAAATAATTTATAAACATGTTAAAAAAGTTACAAAAGCAGTCATAATTATAATCTATCTTGTAAATAAAATCTTATGACTGTTATAAAAATGAATAATAGGAATTTTCTATATTTTCTTCTGTGTATGTGTATGCGTGTGATTTACTATTTTATACTGTGTGTCCATGAGAGAAAAAGTACAGATTGACTTGTAACTTCAAAAGTACAAATTGACAATATCCAATGTCCCTGTAATCTTCTTAACTAATAGCATATCGTAGATATCCTATTTAAAGACCCATGCAGCACATGTTATTGCGAGAAAGACATAAATTGATTGGATGCGGAGGTTTGAAAAGTCATAAACGCATCAGCGAATCGTAATGGGATTGCAATCATCTCGGCCAATCTTGTGTGCCGAAGGAAGGCGTGGGTGAGAAAGAAATTTCTGGAAGGAGGTGGACAAGGGAGGAGTAAAGTTCCTAAACAAGTTTTGGAGAGAGTTGAGATACAAATCTGAGTCAATTTGGCTGGTGTCGTCTGCCAGCAGATGGTTTTGAGAGGCGAGGGATTAGGACACTAATGACTTATCCTGACGAAGGCACTCAGGGTGGAGGAAATTTGGCGACGATTTTTATGGAAAGGAATTAACACATTTGGAAGTGACAGGACACGTATAAATAAATAGGGTATTGACATTCATTTACTAAAAAGTGTTCTTCAATCAGTATGGGAGATTTAGTAAAATATATAATAACCAAATGAATTATATTTAAAATTTTACAAATTATGGCTTAATTTATTGTAGTAGGACAAATTTGTCCCTTTTTCTGAACACTTTTTAAATATATTTAACCATATTTCAAAACAATACATATATATATATACATACATAACTTGTTCTGAAGTTATGTATATACATATACAGGGTGATTATAAGTCCCACTTTCAAAACACTGTAAAAAAAAAATAAAAAAGAACACTCATCACAATGAGTTCAAATTTGAACTCAAGATACTTGAAGAAAGAGGAAAGGGTATGGCATGAAAAAATTGTAAAGTGTTTTAATAGATGGCACTGTAAGCTGCACAAAGAAAGTGAATTCGGCTGCCAGTGATATTTTGAATCGAAATGACAACGTATTTGGCATGAGTTACACATTAAACCAACTGTAGCGTTCAATGTGCTTGATTGTTTCGGTTTTTGGACGGAAAAAAATTTCCAAGTCATTCAACAGTTGTAACACTGTTAGTGGAAAGCCCATCAACCAAGGCAAGGTCATACCAAATTGGAGGGAAAAAGTCGGTGGAACTTTTTGATGCCATACAGATTTTCCTCTTCTTCAAATATCTTCAGTTCAAATTTGAACTCATTGTGACGATTGGTTCATTTTTTACAGAATTTAATTATAATATTAATTATAATCACCCTGTACATATACATTAAAGGAAAAAATCATTTACGAATTTCAATTTACTATCTGTGAACATATTTTATCACTTATTTCGTTAGCGAAATGTGAATATATATTGTTAAATAATGACTAAATTAGCTTTCATCAACAGAACTGATAGACAAAACTTTAGTGAAATTGGAACTCATTTTTTATATATATATTTAAAGCATAAAATAAAAACAGAATATTGAACATTTGACTTGATATTGGTAAATCGTTAGTCTTAGCAAAAACATATTTCATTAAATTCTAACATCAGCATAATTAAAATCAAATTTATAATGAATACTAATTTTAAATAAAACTTTTGAAATAAAAGTTTGTGGTGATGTGAGAAGAGATTAATATGTTTTAAAAATTTTATTGTCTAATTAATCTACGGAGTTCATACCAGAAAACATCATATCCACAATACGATGGTAAATCTTAATTTAAAGGACTCGGTTTTCAAAATAAGGCAAACAAAAAGCAAAACCGAAAGGATTCGTGTCTATGATGAAGATGGAAGCAATTAATATTTAAACAGGAAAATTTTTCCGTTTTATTTCGACACAATGGAATATGATGTAGTCTTCCTGAAGCCAGAAATAACGTCGTCATAAAATAATTTGAGGTTTGATTTGTCTCTATACGGTCATCTTGTGCACATTTTAGGCTAATTAGACCGGGACTAACAGTTTAATATCCATTCTGGGCCATGAGAGAGCCAGGATTTGAACCAGAAGCCTGTGGTACCAAAAGCCAGAGCGGTAGCCATTCGGCCACTAGGGCGCAGAAATATGACGGTGGTACACAGCATGTACTCTTTGATGCATCTTAGATATGCTGAATATTCTCCATATCTGCCAGTGTGATAGAGATGTAATTCAAGTCGAAATTATATGAATCAAATTTGAGATAGGAAAGAAACAATATCATAAATTTATCTATCTTCAAGACTGAAATTTTTTTTTATTAAGTAGAAGAGTTTCATTTATTACATGTGTGTCACATGAATTACTAAATTTAAAACAATTACTTAATTACTAAATAGTACTGAATGAATAGACGCTTTGTTAATTAATCGAAAATTATGAAAAAAAAACCGGAAAAATGGAAGTTAAAATAATTTATCATAAAAAAGTACCAATAATAATTTCGTAACATATTTCAACAATGAATAAGTAATATTCTAATTACTATGAATTCCGGTGTAGGTTTTTAATTAATATTCCAGAAAATTCCGGTTTGGCTGGATAGAATGCATCAATTATCTATTAAACTTACTAATTCCTACATTCATTTCTGTGTTACGTAACAACAATTGTATTCGAGTCAAAATGTCAAATACTGCAAGATTGATGACACAAATAGGAAACTGATGAACGAATGCGTTCATTAATCAATCAGCTATTTACGTGCAGTTGAAACTCCAAATGATAAATATTAATTTCATTAGTAACGAATATTTAGGTGACGGATGGAATTTAAATTACGGCGTAATTATAAATATTTAGCATTCATACAATAATGATTAATACAATGATAACGACCAAGTATTTTCGCAATTTATGTTTGACTGCATGAAAATCAACATGTATCCTCAATATAGGATTTTTTTTATGTATTTATAAAATTGAAAAGCTGCAATGTGTTTTATACTGAAATACAAATTTCCGTCCACCTATATTAATGTAAAAGACGAAACGCTTCAAACTGGTTTGCGATCTGGTGGAAAGCGCTAGTAAGCGCCCAGTGACTCAGCGCTCTGGTATTTGTGCCACATGCTTCAGGTTCGAACCTGATGGTGGAATGGATGTTTGTTAATTATACGGAATCCACTTTAAACTGTAGGTGCCGGTCTGTTTAGCACCCGAGTGCACAAAATGATCATAAAGCGACAAATCAAACTGGTTAACGTAAAGTAATTCATTTAATCAAATTAATACAAATGTGTACATACACTTCAAGGAAAATGAAGAATTAGCACAACTTAAGTAATTTAAAATAAGTTATTTCGTATAAATTGGCTTTATAAATTAATGATTACTTATAACTCGTCACAGAAATAAGATTTTGTGTGATATATGGCGTAAATTCTGATCTCTTTCCAACCATGCATTTACTCTTACAATCGAGCATTTTTTATGGAATCTTTAACTAGAATATTGTATTTTCTGACTTTTCTAACAATTTCACTTCATATATATTCTAATTTGGCCACTGAGTTGGGATAAGAAATTGGACAATTACTTTTCAAAGGAGTCATTATTTCTCGGTCTTCGCTGTGTGTTTTAAATTCCCGTCTGGGACCGGTTTAAACAGCCCCACTGTAGCCCATTCATATCGTAAAGGCGACTAATGGATACCTAGTGCCTGGGGTGTTAGACTTCCCTCTTAGGGTACCCCATGTTTTTGTGGCACAAAGTCAAAGACAAAAAGAAACTGCATTTTTACCCTTTATTATGTTTCATCGGCCTAAGTATACAAGGGTTCAAGGGTCAATAGATGGCACTGTAAGCAGCATAAAGAAACTGAATTCGGCTGCCAGTGATATTTTGAATTGAAATGACAACGTATTTGGCATGAGGTGCATATTAAACCAACTGTAGTGTTCAATGTGCTTGATTGTTTCGGTTTTTTTAAGGAAAAAAAAGGACTTCCAATCATTGAACAATTGTGAAGCTGTTAGTGGAAAACCCATCCACCACGGCAAGGTCATATTGCATTGGATGGAAAAAAATCAGTGGATTTTTTTGATTACATACCATTTCCCCTACTTCCAGTATTTTCAGCTCAAATCTGAACTCAATGTGACGAGTGGCTCTGTTTTTTACAGCATTTTTCAGAGGGACTTTAATTATAATCACATTATATATATATATATATATAATTAGATAGATATGCATACCTAATAATGAATATAGTGCAGAATAAAATCAATAATTTTGAAAGAATCTCTTCAAACAAAAATGTGCCTATAGGTAAACAGAAAGAAATTAGTTTATTTGTTTTTCCAAAAAAAAAATTTCGAGATGTTTACTTTTAGAAACGAACATTTGTGTTTTTGTTTATTCAATCAGTTTAGCAAATATTTACCTAAGAATCAAAATTTCTTTAAAGAAACATCAACAACAATCTATGTAAAAACGTTTTTTTAAATTAAAAGTTTTCTGTTAGTATAAATAAATTTGTTTATCATAATAATAAGCCTGCAATGCCGTACCTAATGTGTTATACTGGGAAAAAAATTCAACTGGCAGTGTCTATCTTTTTAAACTAAAAAGTTAGAAAAAATTCAGTGTTTTGAGAGTTATTCAAACTAAAAAAAATACAATTTTCAATTTATTATAGAATAATAATACTTGGAAGCTTTTACGAAAAGATTAGTTATTCGGAAAGTATAGCGTTGAACATTTTAAAACCTTTTACGTGTTTTAAACAAACATATTTTATGCAATACGAGAAAGTATAATATGGGAATGCCCGGATACATAAAATAAAGCATTTCTAGTTTTGGTAAATTAAAAAAGGCAATATAAAAAAGAACTTCACTGAAACTTTAAAAAATGCTATTTTCTTGAAATTAAAATCGCAGTTAATCAGTGATGTTCTTTTTTTTGTTCTTTTTTATATTGCCTTTTAGTTTATCAAATGATAATTTTAATTTTCAAAATGATATACTGAATGCTAATAAATACTTTATCATCGAAAATTTATAAAATATTATCTTTTCTTAGAAAATTTATAAAATATTACCATTTCACAGAAAATTTGTAAAATAATATGTTTTCATGGAAAATTTATAAAAATAATTTTTCTCATGGAAAATTTATAAATGATATCTTTTCATGGAAAATTTATAAAATAATATATTTACATGGAAAATTTATAAAATAATTTCTTCTCATGGCAAATTTATAAATAATATCTTTTCCTGGATAATTTATGAAATAATATCTTTTCATGGATAATTTATAAAATAATATCTTCCTGGAAAATTTATAAAATAATATCTTTTCATAGAAAATTTATCAAATAACATCTTTTCATGGAAAATTTATTCAAATAATGTATTTTCATAGAATATTTATAAAATAATATCTTTTCGTGATAAATTCATAAACTATTACCTATTCACGGAAATTTTTAGTATAATATCTTTTCATAAGAAATTTACATTACCTTTTCATGGAAAATTTATAAAATAATGGCAAATATATGAAATTATATCTTTTCAAGTAAAATTTATAAAATAGTTTCATCTCATCGCAAATTTATAAAATAATATCTTTTCATAGAAATACATAAAATAATATCTTTTCATAGAAATATATAAAATAATATCTTTTCATAGAAATATATAAAATAATATCTTTTCATGGATAATTTGTAAAATAATAACTTTTCATGATAAATTTATAAAATATTATTTTCTCATGGAAAGTTTATAAGATAATATATTTTTATGGATATTTTATAAAATAATACCTTTTCATGGAAAATTTATAAAATAATATATTCTCACGGAAAATTTATTAAATAATATCTTTTCATGTGCAATTTATAAAGTAATATCTTTTTATTTATCAAATAATATTTTTTATGGCCAAATAATATCTTTTTATGGCCAATTTATCAAATAATATTTTTCATGAAAAATTTATAAGTTAATATGGAACATTTGCAAAATAATAGCTTTTCATGCACAATTTATAAAATAATATCTTTTATGGATACTTTATAAAATAATATATCTTCATGGACAATTTACAAAATATTACTTTTTTCATGGAAAATTTATAAAAAAATATCTTTTTATGGAAATTTTATAAAATATCTTTTTATGGCAAATTTATAAAATAATATCTTTTTTGCAGAAAATTTATAAAATAATATCTTTTCGTAGAAAATTTATAAAATAATATATTTCCATCGGCAATTTATAAAATAATAACATTTTATGGAAAATTTATAAAATAATGCCTTTTCAAAAAAATTTTAAAAAATCATAGAAAATTTATAAAATAATATCGTTTGATAAAAAATTAATAAAACAATATATTTTCATGAATAATATATAAAATAACATCTTTTCCTTGGCAATTTATAAAATAATATTTTTTCATGGAAAATATAAAAAAGTAATACCTTTTAAAAGAAAAAAAAAAAATTTAACAGATGGAGATGTAATTTCAGACTGTGTTACCTAATTCTTCACAAACAATGTAATCAATTTAATACCGCTTCAGATAGTAGTTGTATTTTTATTACAAGACTTGCTTTAGGCCAAATATTGATACAGTTTCAACGGCCAAAGATAATTTGATTGGAGAAAATATTCTTTCGTTCGAATTTCATGTAATTTCATTATCCTCTGCGAAAAATAATTTTTTTCCTTTACAAATTCGTCCTTTTTTAACTTCCGCAGAAAATATTTGAATTGCAATTTACATGACAAGATTAAATTAGACAGTAGCCATCTAATTGAAATGCAAAACAGGATTTGCAGATTTCTTTGGTAGGTAATGGAAGAAGAAATTATTTTTTGCTGAATTTATTGTATTATAAATTATTTATTATTTTTTTAAAGAAATTATTATTATTTTTAATTTTGGTATATAACAAAATCAAAACAGATTATTTAAGCAAGAAATGTAATACGACCTGCTGTATTTGTTTAAAAATATTCGATGGATTTTTACGAATAATAATATTTAATTACTATTTCTAAGAATAAAGAAACAATGTTTTAACATTCAAGAGCAATATTAATTGAGTTACAATTTGACAGATTGCTATTCTCTAAATTTGTGATTTTTTTTTCATGTAAAACAAACTTGAATTAATTGGACTAATGTATTAAATTAATGAAACATTTTATGTTTGAAATACAATTTCAAAATAAAAAAAGGCTCAATGTTTTATGGAAATCCGTCAAATAATTGAGAATGCTTTAGAAAAATGAATACGAAAATTTATAATGTAACTAGTTAAAGTAAATGGTGATTATTTATTTTAATTTTGTAGATGAATAATTATTTATGAACTGCAGCGAAATATATTCAACGATAAGTCATAATTAAAATATAAACAAAAGATATGCATTTTAGGTAGAAAAAAATCATTAATATGCCTGCAATGCATAAAATTGAGTCGATTATAATTGCCTATAATAATGAACATAAAGAACTAAGCATAACCATAATGAGCATAATGATCATAGTGAGCTAAGCATAACTGGATAATGAGTATAATGAGCAAACCATAACCGGATAAATGAGCATAAAGAGCCAAACAGGATAATGAATATAATGAGCAAAACCATAACCGGATAATGAGCATAAAGAGCTAAGAATAAACGGATAATGAGCATAAAGATCTGAGCATAACCGGATAATGAGCATAATTGAAGTACTCCAAAGGAGCATAACTGGACTACTAATCGTAACCAGATAATGAGCATAAAGAGCTAAGCATAACCGGATAATGATGGAAAATTTATAAAATAATATCTTCTCATGGAAAAATTATAAAACAATATTCTTTTATACGCTTCTCATAAAAATATATCTTTTTATGGGAAATTTATAAAATAATATCATTTCATAACAAATTTATAGAATAATATCTTTTATGGAAATTATATAAAATAATATCATCTCTTCATGGAAAATATAAAAAATATATTTAAAAAAAAATTTTTTTAATAGATGGAAATTTTATTTTTGACCATGTTACTTAATTCTTCACAAACAACGTAATCAATTTAATACCGCTTCATGTAGTTGAATTTTTATTACAAGAGTTGCTTTAGGCCAAATATTGATACAGTTTCAACATCCAAAGTTAATTTGATTGGAGAAAATATTCTTTCGTTCGAAGTTTATGTAATTTCATTATCTCCTTCGAAAATAATTTTTTCTTTTACAAATTCGTTCTTTTTCACTGCCGTAGAAAATATTTGAATTGTAATTTACATGACAAGATTAAATTGGTCAGTTGCCATCTAATTGAAATGCAAAACAGACCTTGCAGATTCTTTGGTAGGTAATGGAAAAAGAAATTATTTTTCGTGGAATTTATTTTGTTATTAATTACTTATTATTTTTTAAAGAAATTATTATTATTTTTTTAATTTTGGTATATAACAAAAATCAAAACAGATTGTTTAAGCAAGAAATGTAATAAGAACTGCTGTATTTGTTTAAAAATATTCGATGCATTTTTACGAATAATAAGGAATAAATGAACAATGTTTTAGCATTTAAAAGTAATATTAATTGAGTTACAATTTGACAGAAATTCTCTAAATTTGGGATTTTTTCATGTAAAACAAACTTGAATTAATTGAACTAATGAATTAAAATAATGAAAGATTTTATGTTTGGAGCATAATTTCAAAAATTAAAAAAAAAAAAAATACTCAATGTTTTAAGAAAATCCGCAAAATAATTGGAATGCTTTAGAAAAATCGAATACGAAAAGTTACGATGTAATTAATTAAGTAAATAATGATAATTTATTTTAATTTTGAAGATGAATAATTATTTATGAACTGGCTGCGAAGTAGATTCAACGATAAGACATAATTAAAATATAACGCCAACAAATGCATTTTCTGTTGCAAAAAACAATAAATATGCCTATAATACAGAAAATGTGCCAATTATCATTGCCGATGATAATGGGCGTAACTGGTGTACTACAAGTATCATGTGAAAAATCCGGTACTGTGTTCCATTGCAGTCATTGTAGTAAGAAATCTTAAGACTCGATAGAGATTTTGATTGCCTTGACAATCAGGCTGCGTAGGGGTGTTTTCTCTCAGAAGATACACTGCAGGCCCCCGTCTAATTAGTCTAAAGTGTGTACAAAAGATCGAAGAGCGACAAACCAAATGCCGAAGATACGCATAAGGAGTAGTCACAATAAAAAAGTGCTCTTGGAGGTATTGTGGTATGCGGAAATAGAGAAAATATCTACCAATCTCTATATATACATAAAACTAATACTAAGGTTTAGGGTAACTAATTTTCCAAAAAAAAGGTGGAGGGAAATATAATAAAAATAAAGGTGTACAACTTAAAGGTAAATTAATTTGTTAATGTTAATAAATCATTAATAAAAATAATAAGATATAAATTCATTCTTAGGTGTGCATGGGTTATGTAACAAGTGTTAAATGCCGTGCGACCAATCAATGCGACGGCATAATTCGACCACAGATTGTGTGGAAAATTGGCAAGCGGCCAAGTTAGAAGGACCATATAATATAATATATGTTAGAAGGATAAAATAATATCTTTTGAGGGAAAATTTATAAAATAATATCGTTTCATTGAAAATTTATAAAAAATAATATCGTATTATCTTATAAGATATTATCATTGCATGGGAAATTTACAAAATATAATATTTTCTCACGAAAAATTTATAAAATATTATATTTTCGTGGCAAAATTTATAAAATATTATATTTTCGTGGCAAATTTATAAAATATTATCTTTTCATCGAAAATTTATAAAATAATATATTTTTATTGATTATATAGAAAATAATATTTTTTTGAATATATATAAAATAATATCTTTTTATGAAAAATTTATTAAATTATATCTTTTTATGGAAAATATAAAAAAATATATTTTAAAAGAAAAAAAAATTTTAATAGAAAGAGATGTAATTTCTGACTGTGTTACCTAATTCATCACAAACAACGTAATCAATTTAATACCGCTTCAGAGAGTTGAATTTTTAATACAAGAGTTGCTTTAGGCCAAATATTGATACAGTTTCAACGTCCAAAGTTAATTTGATTGGAGAAAATATTCTTTCGTTAGAATTTCATGTAATTTCATTATCTCCTCCGAAAATAATTTTCTTCCTTTAGAAATTCGTCCTTTTTTTCACCTCCCTAGAAAATATTTGAATTGTAATTTGCATGACAAGATTAAATTAGTCAGTAGCCATCTAATTGAAATGCAAAACAGGCTTTGCAGATTTCTTTGGTAGATAATGGAAGAAGAAATTATTTTTCGCTGAATTTATTTTGTAATTAATTATTTATAATTTTTTAAGAAATGATCATTTTTTTTAATTTTGGTATATAACAAAATCAAAATATCTTGTTTAAGCAAGAAATGTAATAAGACCTGCTATATTTGTTTAAAAAATATTCCAGGAATTTTTACGAATTATTAGGAAAAAGAAACAATGTTTTAACATTTAAGAGTAATATTAATTGAGTTACAATTTAACAGATTGCTTTTCTCTAAATTTGTGATTTTTTTCTCTATAAAACAAACTGGAATTAATTGAAATAATGTATTAAATTAATGAAACCTTTCATGTTTGAAATACAATTTCAAATTAAAAAAATATGCTCAATGTTTGAAGGAAATCCGCAAAATAATTGGAAAGCTTTAGAAAAAATGAAAAACTATGCAACTAAATTAAAGTACAAAATAATTTATTTTAATTTTGGAGATGAATAATTATATATGAACAGGCTGCTAATTTAATTTAATGATAAGACGTTTCGAATTAATTTTAATGTAGTGATTTATATAAGTATGCGTGCTATTTTCAGTTTGGATATCAAACGAAAACTATTACAAATGACAAAACTGTCTTTTGAAAAGAATATCACTTCGTCACGTATATTCAAGTGTTTTCAGAAAATAGTTTCTATAAAAGGAAACATATGTCATTATTCACATTTATTGTCATGCGTGATGAAGATGTTATCACCGTGTGATATCCGTCTCACATCTAAAAACTCGTGAGTGACAGATTAAAGATGAATGAGTTGTAGAAATTTAAATGAAGTACGTTTTGCTGGCACGGGACGTGTTTAAATATGTCACGTGAAATGTGTATTATTCTTAATTGTACTGATTTTCTCTTCTATTAGCTCACACTCTCCCTATATAAATCTTGTTCAAATTTTCAATCGTTAATAAAATATTTTTTATTCATCTACGCGAGTTCAAATACAGCTTTTTGAACTTGTAGTGGATGGAACTTGATGTCAATACAAATATTTTTCAAATATTATTTCATTCATTAAATTTAATTAATGAATTTTAGTTTTTTTTAGATTTAAGTTGCATGTATCTACCAATAGATGGCGCCAGATAAATTTAAAAAAAAATGAATGAAAAGTATTTATAAAGGACTTTCTTCAATATAGTGAAAAAAAGTAGGAATTGACTTTATTTTTTTTTTGTTACACGTTTTTAACTCTGATCACATTTGTATCGGATCACGAATCGTGAGGTTCTCCATGCTTGTTAATTTAGCTATTAACCGCTAAAATGTTTTTTTTTTAATGCAGCTGGCAAACACTGCAGCTGGCTTAAAACTGACGTTGCTCACTTAGCACTACCCAGGAGGTGCGTGTAGCTTGAAGATAAGTTAAGGACGCGGAGTAACAATACCCCTGCAACGCTCTACGATCTTGTTAGACCGGGACCTACGATTTAAAGTGAATACCCTATAAACCGTAGGTCCCAGTCTAATATTATTATTACTACTACACCACACCACATCACTGTGTCTAGAGCTGAGTTGTCCCTTTACAGTTTGGGAAGGATGTGAGTGAGAGAAGTTTGACTGGGCTTCATGACGCTCTACTGTCATATGAGACCGGAACCTACTGTTTAAAGGGGATACCGAACCACTACAATCATTCATTACACCGCCGAAACTCGAACCCGAAGCCTGTGGTACCGAGCGTCACTCGGTCATCAGGCCGCTAAATCCCTAAAGCAAGTTTATGTAATTATTAATAATTTTTTTCCAGAAAATATCGTCGAATATTTACAATTGCAGTTTATATCTCTTCTTTATTATTAGACTAAAGTAATACAGACTTCAAAATCATTTAATATGGTCCAGAAATACCTGATAGATAGTGTGGTCTCCAAGCGTGGGGAAAGGGTTTCAAAACCAGACAACCAACCATCAGACATGATTGACTTCAGAAAGCTTCCATATCAATTGTTAATTGCATATAAACTCATAGGTTGGAATGCCCATCCATTTGGGTCCACGAAACGGACAGAAAATGGTGCGAATTTCATATGCTGCTTTTTAAAATAATTCAATCACAATTGTAGAAGTATTATGGGATACAATGCAGCAGATCTTTCTAAGTTAAACCCTAGAAAACTTTTAACTTGTAACACTTACCGTTCAAATGACGAATAACCTATGATTAAAGTGTTTCCTTTTTGGAAAAACAACCAACTATTTCGAAAACTGAAATATAATATGAAATAAATGTTGTATGGCAAAATATATCAAAATTTTAAAAGATTATTTCATATTATAGGGGGAATAAAATGACCTGATGACCAAGTGATTAGCGATCGACACCATAGGTTTTCTGGTTCGAGTCCCGGCTGCGCCATGAATATTTGTAGTGGTTCGAATCCATTTTAAACCATATGTCCCGGTCTAATATGACTACTGTACTTAGATCTGGCAAATCTACTCCGTAAAAAAAATATCTCATGATTCGAAATCTACAGTAGACAGATGAACTTGCCCCAACGTAGGACGCGGAGCCATTGATTTTTAAATTACTCATATCCAGGTAGCACAGGTTGTGGCTTCATTTTCTGCATGTATGTATGAAACTTAAACCCATCTATGGACATGGAGGGGACCTTCCGCCAAAAACTCTTAAGGGTAACTGCCCTGCATTTGCATATGTCGTATGGAGAGAAACAATATATGATGTTTAGTAATGCATAGTTACAAAATATTCTTTAAAAACGTAAATAAAGTGTTCAATAAAACCTCTTCACTTTGATGTTTATCTTTTAAATCTAATTTGAAAGTTCAATTGACAATGTTGATGCAAAAGAAATGATGTCAGATAGTATAATTTCGCTTAAAAGGTTACGAGCTGTATTTATTATTCGGTATTTTATGCTCCCAGAAACTCCCATACGGATGTCTGATTTCCGTTGAGAAATATTTAGCACACATTATCCACAAGCACCATCATTTCTTAGCACTTAATTGCAACTGCAATATTTTTTTTCATTAAAATAATTAACCGTTCAAATTATACAATATACAATTATTATACAAAATGTATGATTTTGTCATGAATGTCTACAGTAAATCTTAATACATTCATTCTGTATTATTATTGAATTCGTAATTTATTTAGAAATATTGATAATAAATCACATCCTGTTCTGAAAACAATAAAATTATAGTAGTAAGAAATATTATAGCATTGCTTAAAAAGATAATTCTTTAAACTCTAATAAGCAACGTAGCAATCTAAATTTAAAATAGAAATTAATTATTTGTTAACTATATTCAAAAGAAGGTTTTGCAATTTACATAAGTAGATCATTAAACAGGGTTTATATAAGACAAATATGAGTACAATGTTTAAATAATATTCTCATTTACCATAAAATAATTATCAACTTGGACGGTTAATTATTTTAATGAAAAATTATTGCAGTTGCAAATAAGTGGTAAGAATTCCATTTCTTTTAAAATAATTAGAAATGCAATTCCGAATTAATGAATATTATTATAAAAGCTTTAGCATAAATAAAAAGCTTCCCTGAGAAAAACAATTAATAAAACTGTTTGAAAAGTGTTTAACTACACAAAATGAAAAAGAGTTCTAATTGCAGTTTTCGTTAAGGAGAAAATTATTAAAATATATTTTTGATTATCAAAAAGCAGTAATTATTATTAAAATAGCGGTAAAAACCTCTAATGATATACTGTAAATTTATGACATTCAGTACTCTAGCTTTGAATAAAAATAATGTAACGCATATTATCTCATTACTTAAAAAGTGCTCTTCTAATAAAATTACACAAAATATTAAACTATATAGAATTTTTTTACTCATAGTAGATAGTACACGACGACAATTGTAATCTTTTATCGTGCTTGTATTAAATGATATTAGGAACAGTTTAATATGCTAAAAGTTATCGACTCAATTTTATTATGTATTATGAAAGCATGGTAAATTTTATCTGTTGAAAATGCAATAAATACTTAGATAAAAGTAAAATTAAAAAAAAATCATGTACATGCATCGTAATGAATAAAAAATTTGAATGTGAAGAAATTTCAAACTGATGCTAATGTTTCTGATGTTGATGCTGGATCATATTTTCTTTGATCCTGTTATTACATTTCTTCATTTAAACAATTTTAAAAAAAAAAAAGGAAATTTTTATTTTTAATTTGAATCACTTGTTAATGCAATATTACATCTAACTATTATTTTTTACATTTTTATTTTAAAAATATTTTTTATAATAACAATTTTTATTGAACAAACAATATTTCGTAGATTTAGAAAAAACTTATTCAAGTTATTTTACACGGTTTGTTGATGATAAAATAAGTAATACATATTTTATTATCAAATACATATATATATATAGGTTTATGCAAAAAGTTATGTCGTTTTCAACAGCTTCTTATTATTAAGCTCATAGAACTTATGCTTTTATGAGCTTAGTAATAAGAATTTATAAGAGCTTTTATTATTTTATTTCATAAAAAGCTTATAGAGCTTATAATCATTATTTTATAAGCTATAGGCGTTTTGAGTTTAAGAGCTTATAAACATTATTTATAGAGGTTAGTATTTTATTTTATAAATTTAATAATAAGCTCTAATTCTTATTATTAATTGACATATTTTTTAATGAAATTGCCCACTTTTATCTATTATTTTAGTTCTCAGTGGGTAGAACTTCGGTATTTCCACTAAATACAAAACATTAGATGTTTATTTGGTTGCAAATTGGCCTTCGAAATGATAGGGATAGGCTATTATGTTGTTATTGGTTCATATTGTTATCGAGCAAGATAAAAAGTATCATTATAGAATTTGATATACATTATTTTTTTCACTTAATTTAGGGAATCCAACGACATCATTTGTAGAGAAAGCCAAGCTGGTTCAAGTGGTGGTCAATAGTGGTTCATTACCTACTAAAACCCTCAGAACTTCATCATTACGCTCTTTTGGTCTTCCGGTGCGAGGTTCATCTTGAACGTTCCTGTAACCTGACCAAATTTTCACACCAGCTGTGGACAATACGCACTCTAATTGTATATAGTCCACATATGAAGCTTATCAAACTCATCAAACTAAACAAAATATCATATTTTTTTATGAGCTTCCGTCACATTATGACCAAGTTGGAATACATAAAATATACAGTGTCTAAAATGAGGTTTTGAAGTTTTTCTACAACCACATATACACCTATTTCTCAAAACATAAGGATTAAAAAACACCTGTTATATCAAACATCAAAAACGTCGAAATGCGTTAGTTCGATTAATTCCAAAACTTTCTTTTCTATGTATATATATATATATTATATATATATACATGTAAAAGATATAAAGATATACATATATATAAAGTTACATGTTTATTTTCTTTATTCCTCAAACGGTGCTAATGTAGGTAATTTTAAATTAGGATTAACATAAAATGGTTAATTACGTTCTTCAATATTTAGAAATACATAGATTCCCCTTAGTATATTAATACCACACGCTATTTTTTCACCTCCTATTAGCTCACACTCTCCATATATATATCTTGTTCAAATTTTCAATCGCTAATAAAATACTTTTTTGTCACCATCAAGTTCAAATACATTTATTTGAACTTCTAGTGGATGACACTTGATGTTAATACAGTTTTTTTTCGAATATTAATTCATTTATTAAATTTAATTAATTAATTTAGTTTTTAGATTTAAGTTGCATGTATCTACCAATAAATGGCGCCAGATAAACTTAAAAATGAATGAAAATTATTTATAAAGGACTTTCTGTAATAGAGTGAAAAATGTAAGAATTGACTTCAATTTTTTTTTTTTATATTACTCGTTTATATTTGGCTTGCTAAAGATACGTTGGCCTCCCGTAACGAAATTCATTTGAAATTATTTTTCTTCATTTATAATTACTCTCCCTACAAAATAACTAATTGTGAAAGTACGAATTGTGTTTAGTGAAGTGCAATTCATTTATTTTCACAATTAGTTATTATGGAAGATCTGCATTAGAGATGAGGTTAACTTTTTTAATTACCATCATGTTATCTTCTTAAATTATGTTTCATTTTTTAATTAGTAAAC